>JANHGL010017949.1:14233-70653 GCA_024611195.1 Ceyx melanurus | reverse complement strand
CCTGCTCACTGCAGGGGGGCTGGACTAGATGACCTTTGGAGGTCCCTTCCAGCCCTAAACACTCTATGATTCTATGATTCTATTTTACGTGCTAAACTTTTCATTACTTACTTAATTTTGTCTTTCAGAACCTCCTGAGATTGAGTTGGATGCAAGCATGAGAAAGTTAGTCACAGTCAGGGCAGGATGCCCTATTAGACTTTTTGCCATTGTTAGGGGTCGCCCAGCACCAAAAGTCACCTGGAGGAGAATGGGTGTTGATAATGTTATCAGAAAAGGGCAAGTTGATCTGGTTGACACAATGGCCTTCTGTGTCATTCCTGATTCAACACGTGATGACTCGGGCAAATATTCACTGACGCTTGTTAACGCAGCTGGAGAAAAAGCTGTATTTGTGAACGTCAGAGTCCTGGGTAAGTAATGACAAACTATCTCTAGATTATTTTTAAACTGTACTGAATGCTCACTGCAGAAATTTTTATGACCCCCTAGGTGCAACAGTTTTTGAACAAAACTGTATCATCTAACACTAACTCCCCTTGTATGGGAAGTTGTTAGCTCCCTTTAATTTTCACATACTAAAGAAGAAAATATTATTATAAAACAAAATTTCTTTATAGATACTCCTGGACCTGTGTCAGACTTCAAGGCTTCAGATGTCACCAAGATGTCATGCCATCTTTCATGGGCACCTCCAGAAAATGATGGTGGTAGTCCAGTGACTCATTACATCCTGCAGAAACGTGAGGCTGACAGGAAAACCTGGGGAACAGTTACAGCAGAACTGAAGAAAACTAGTTTTCACATAGCTAACCTTGTACCTGGAAATGAATATTTCTTTAGAGTAACAGCAGTAAATGAATATGGGTCAGGTGTTCCAAGTGACATACCAAAACCAGTTCTAGCATCAGATCCCCTAAGTAAGTATGCCTTTTTGCACATAATATGTTTTTTCACTAATTCTAATAAAATTTTGCATGTATTGAAAGCTGATATTTCTAAATTGGACAGTGTCACTAACTAATCTAAGATAAACATAAATATATCTGTGTCAGTTTTATTCAAGTAATACAATCTATGAACACAGTACCTCTATACAAATATTAATAATTTTTATATTTTCCATATTATCTTTGTTGAGTTAGTGTCACTAGCACTCAATAATTCAACAACTATTCAGTAGTCAGAAAAATTTGGAAATTCAATTTTCAACGTGCTTCTTTTTTTCTTTTTTCTTTTTTTTTTTTTTTCCCCCTGAAAGGTGAACCTGATCCACCAAGAAAACTTGAAGTTACTGAAATTACAAAGAATACTGCTACTTTAGGCTGGCTGCCACCACTACGTGATGGAGGCTCTAAAGTTGATGGGTACATCGTTGGCTACAGAGAAGATGAACAACCAGCGGATCAATGGACAGAATATTCAGTTGTTAAAGATCTCTCCATTGTTGTGGCTGGTCTGAAAGAGGCAAAGAAGTATAAGTTTAGAGTGGCAGCTAGAAATGCTGTAGGAGCAAGCTTGCCAAGAGAGACTGAAGGAGTATTTGAAATTAAAGAACAACTCAGTAAGTAGCAATTTAAATACTG
Organism: Ceyx melanurus; assembly: GCA_024611195.1. Classification (NCBI taxonomy): domain Eukaryota; kingdom Metazoa; phylum Chordata; class Aves; order Coraciiformes; family Alcedinidae; genus Ceyx; species Ceyx melanurus. Next base: position 69,067 of record JANHGL010017949.1, on the reverse strand, counting down.
CCTATGTTGTAATATTCTGCTTTAATAACAAAATGAGCAAAAGAGCTCTAGTTCTTTGAGTGAGTCCCAGAAAGACATGTTTTATGAACATCTGAGAGATTATGTTAACTGGATTAAATATTTTGACAGGTCAAAAAGGATGAAAGTTGAACACTAATTTAGAATTATTAAAAATTTTTAAGGTATGGTTCCAGCTGAAAACACATTATAGGAACTAAGCAGCAATAATAAATACCTCTAGTGAACTTAAAAATATGAAATAAAAGAGTCAGAGTGGTAGTTTTACAGATAAATGGGGTCAAAAGTGGCAGCTGTTTTAAGATAAGAGAAAATAAGTTGTTTTTATTGTAAAATTCTTTGAGACTGTAAAGTGGAAGGCAAGGAGGACAGGTTAGCCTAATTAAGGTAGTAGGGTACCTGAGATACAGGAAGACATAAAGACAGATGAGAAGAACTTTCATTTATGACATGTAAAATGGAAGGGAGGTATAGTAGCAACAGAGAATAAAAACTAGCCAATAGCAGGAAGAAAAGTACTCCAAGCATGTTGCGGGGGAGTTTGTAGAAACGCATGCATACTACATGGTTTTTCTGGGGAGAAATTGGAAAGATTTTGTGCAAAAGAGAAAGTAAAATAAAAGGTTCTACTGAAGAACAGTTCAAGAGTATATAGAAAGATTGACTATAGAAATGAATTTATTTCAGCAAGAACTTCAGTCTTTCTTTTCTCCTCATTTATGTTTTTCTTGTAAAAAGTCAGCAATGAGTGAGTAGCAACATTCCAGTTATAAAGAGGAAGTATGTGTCGTGCATTAATGGTGCACAAGCATGTGAGATGCATGTGAGAAGGAAATCCAAACTCAAATATATTCTCCTATAAACTATACAAGAATATAAAAATAAAACTGGAATAGATATTGTCCACTGCAGAATCTCTAGTTCTCCATAAGTGGAACCTAATTAAAAATTAAGTCGTTCCTGCTGGTGACTCGAGAGAGAACTTTCACATGAAAATATAAGAAAAAGTAAATTAATAAGTCACAGAAGTTGAATTTATATGTCTGTGTGTTTTTCTTTTTTTTTTTTTTTTCAGTCCCACCTAAGATTCTGATGCCCGATCACATTCACATTAAAGCTGGAAAGAAACTGAGAATTGAAGCTCATGTGTATGGGAAACCTCAGCCAGTGTGTAAATGGTTGAAAGGAGATCAGGATGTAATTACATCCAGTCGCCTTGCTGTGCATAAAGCAGAAAAGTCTTCTGTTCTTATTATTAAAGACGTGACTAGAAAAGACTCTGATTTTTACACTCTTTCTGCAGAAAATAGCTCTGGTACTGATAATCAGAAAATCAGAGTGATAGTCATGGGTATGTTCCATTTGATTATTTTTAAACTCAGCTTTATACAAAACTAGTTTTTGTGTATTTCAGTGGTTGCCATTTTCCTTCATCCCTTTTTTCTTAATATACCTCTTTTTTTTGTGCAGATAAACCAGGTCCACCAGAGCCTCCATTTGATATTTCTGATATAGATGCTGATGCTTGCACTCTTGCATGGCATATACCTCTCGAAGATGGTGGCAGTAACATTACAAACTATGTAGTAGAGAAATGTGATGTAAGTCGAGGAGACTGGGTAACAGCTTTAGGTTCTGTCACAAAGACAAGTTGCAGAATTGGAAAACTGATTCCTGGAGAAGAGTATATGTTCCGTGTTCGTGCTGAAAATCGTTTTGGGATTTCTGAGCCTCTTACTTCTGGCAAGATGATTGCAAGGTTCCCATTTGGTATGTCCATTTTTTATAGCAGCATTTCTCTTTTTAGTCCTTCTAATAAGAAAACATGTGATTGATATTCATCTTTGTATTTCTTTCTAGATGTTCCTAGTGAACCAAAGAACGCACGTATTACCAAGGTCAATAAGGACTGCATTTTTGTTGCCTGGGATAGGCCTGACAGTGACGGAGGCAGTCCCATCACTGGTTATCTCATTGAGCGCAAAGAAAGGAACAGTTTACTGTGGGTGAAAGCTAATGACACAGCTGTCCGCTCCACAGAATACCCCTGTGTGGGGCTTATCGAAGGGCTTGAGTATACTTTCAGAATTTATGCATTGAACAGAGCTGGAGCAAGTAAACCTAGTAAACCAACTGAGTTTGTCACAGCAAGAACACCTGTTGGTAAGCCAAACATACCAATAATTTACAACAGACTATTGGTTTTATGGTTATTTTCAATATATATCTGACTCTTCATGATCTTTATTTTGCCCTTACGTTTATATTTTCATGTTTACCATGACTACACTCTGAGTGCACTGGTTTTTTTGGGGTTGTTTTGGGGTTTTTTTGTTTTTGTTTGTTTGTTTTTTAAAACTGACTATAATATGATCTTATTTGCCTTAGATCCCCCTGGAAAACCTGAAGTTATTGATGTCACTAAGAGTACTGTATCACTGGTATGGACAAGACCAAAGCATGATGGTGGTAGCAAACTTATTGGCTATTTTGTGGAAGCTTGCAAATTACCTGGTGATAAGTGGGTTCGGTGCAATACAACTCCACATCAAATACCCCTAGAAGAGTACACTGCTACTGACTTAGAAGAAAATGCTCAGTATCAATTTAGAGCAATTGCCAAGACAGCAGTTAACATTAGCCGACCTTCAGAACCTTCTGATCCAGTCACTATTCATCCAGAAAATGGTAAGAAATATAAAAACATTTGAGAACTCTGGTAAGAATCTATGCATATTGAACTAACACTCATGAGAAGAACAAGATCTTTATCTCTTACTAGACTGATCAATTCTTGGTCTCTCTCCTTTCAGTTCCCCCCAGAATAGAGTTGGATCTGTCTATGCAATCACAGCTTACAGTAAAAGCTGGAACTAATGTACGTCTAGAGGCAAATGTATATGGCAAGCCAATGCCAACAATCAGCTGGAAGAAAGAAGGAGAAGTTTTAAAGCCATCTGAAGGTGTCAAGATTACTACTAAGAGAAATCTTTCTACAGTTGAGCTGTTCAGTGTTAACAGAAAACAAACAGGAGACTATACTATTACTGCTGAAAATGCAAGTGGATCAAAATCAGCAACCATTAAGCTTAAAGTACTTGGTAAGCTAAACACCATGTGTTAATAAATACATTTGTAGTTAAATGATATAGGAAGAGATAGAGCTATAACAATGCATTGTTACCTCTTCTAGATAAACCTGGTCCACCAGCCTCTGTTAAAATCAAACATATGTATGCAGATCGTGCAATGCTTTCTTGGGAGCCTCCTCTGGAAGATGGAGGTTCTGAAATTACTAACTACATTGTAGACAAGCGTGAAACAAGCAGACCAAACTGGGCCCAAGTCAGTGCCAATGTACCCATAACAAGCTGCACAGTTGAGAAACTAATAGAAGGACATGAGTATCAGTTCCGCATATGTGCTGAAAACAAATATGGTGTTGGAGATCCTATCTTGACTGAACCAGCAGTTGCAAAGAATCCATATGGTAAGTGCTTTGTGGGATAGCTTCATTAGTCACTGGGGGTTTTTTTGTATGCAATTATGAATGTGAACATAACTTTCAAATAAATCTTCACAGATGTACCTGGACCATGTGATCCACCAGTAATTAGCAATGTAACAAAAGACTTTATGACTGTTAGCTGGAAGCCACCAGCTAGTGATGGTGGATCCCCAATAACTGGTTATATACTTGAGAAGCGTGAAACTAAGGCTCTTAACTGGACAAAGGTAAACAGAAAGCCTGTTATTGAAAGAACTGTTAAGGCTACTGGACTTCAAGAAGGAACAGAATATGAGTTCCGGGTGATAGCACTGAATAAAGCTGGACCTGGCAAGCCTAGCGCACCATCTAAAGCAGTGTATGCTCGTGATCCTCAATGTAAGCTAAACATCTCAGATACTATGCATGTTTATTTCCAAACATTTTTGTACAGCATTTGGTACAATAACTTATTTTAATTCTCAGATCCTCCTGGCCCACCTGCTTTCCCAAAAGTGATTGATACTACTCGTAATTCAATAAGCCTGTCATGGAGCAAACCAGCCTATGATGGAGGAAGCCCTATTATTGGTTATCTAGTGGAATCAAAGAGAGCAGACACAGACAACTGGGTCAGATGCAATCTACCCAAGAACTTACAGGCTACGCAATTTGTGGTAACAGGACTGATGGAAGATACAGAGTACCAGTTCCGCGTTTATGCTGTCAATAAGATTGGATACAGTGATCCAAGTGATGTTCCTGATAAACACACTGCCAAAGACATTTTAAGTATGTTCACTGAAAACAAATAGCCTTGTTGACTTTTACTTCAATTTATGGGATTTATTCCAAAGACAGCACTTGTTACAGTTTACAGAAACAGTTTAATTTGGAATGTGTCATTTTTCAGAAAATATAGGGTAGAAGTGGTCATTTTGGAAGAAAATAGGGCAGTGAGGAACTGAGTAGAATCAGACTGGTGCTTTATATATATATATGCTAGATGGTCTTCTGTCTCTGATTTTTATTTAATTTTTTCATTATTTTTTTCTTTCCCTAATCCTAAAATTAGACTTCTCAGATCTCCTATTCTTAAAATTTCCAGCCTTCTTCATGTCTTCTAAATAATTTGAAGCCAAGATGGCTATTCTAAGCATCTGTGTAACATGCTTTTCTATTGTAGCTCACTTATTCTTTAAAGAAGAGTCATGCTGGCTTCTATATACATTTTGCTGTATGCACAGAAATATTGCTTAACAGAACTGTCTTCATTCAAAACAAACAGCACAGTCCAGGAGGATTTGAAACTCCTTTGAATTCTAGAGGAACTAGGAGACATCTTCATATGATAAGTAATGTAAATGGTGGAAGAGACAAAAAAAAGAAAAGAAAATAAAGAAAAAAAAAAAAAAAAAAAAAAAAAAAAAAAAAAAAAAAAAAGGAAATTAGATCAATGAAAAAAAAATACCAAGTGTGCAAATGGTCTTAAAATAGGAGCCAGGACACTAATTCATTAACGTCATCACAGGCATGATAAATTAGTTAATCTAGTGAAATGCCAGCAAAGAGGGAATTTTAATGATAGTCTTAAAGATGATGCTATCATCACATGTTTTTTTTTGTTAAACACACAGTCCCTCCTGAAGGAGAACTTGATGCAGAACTAAGGAAAGTCCTTGTGTTGCGTGCTGGAGTCACAATGAGACTTTATGTACCAGTAAGAGGCCGTCCACCTCCAAAGATTATGTGGTCTAAAGTGGGTGCCAACCTAAGAGATAGACAAGGATTAGACATCAAGTCAACTGACTTTGACACCTTCCTGCGTTGTGAAAATGTAAACAAATACGATGCTGGAAAATATGTCCTCAGTCTGGAGAACAGCTGTGGCAAAAAGGAATACACCATTGTTGTAAAAGTACTTGGTAAGTGTAAGGGTTTTCCCCATTGTAATATATTTGTGAACTTCTTAACTGATAGATTTTTTTTTATATCTTGTTTATTAAATGAAATATGGGATTATTTTGTTTATCTAGATACTCCAGGCCCTCCAATTAACCTGATTATAAAGGAAGCATCTAAGGATTCTGCCTTCATTACATGGGAACCTCCACTGATAGATGGTGGCAGTCCAATCACAAATTATGTTGTTGAAAAACGTGATGCAGAAAGAAAGTCATGGTCCACAGTAACAACAGAATGTCCAAAGACAAGCTACAGGATAACTAACTTAGAAGAAGGCAAATCTTACTTCTTCAGGGTTTTTGCTGAAAATGAATATGGTATTGGTGACCCCTGTGAAACTCGTGATGCTGTTAAAGCTTCTGGTAAGGAAAAAATAATCCATTTTGCCTGTGTTGGTATTATAATAGTTCTTACTTTTATCATGAATTGACAATATGCTTTTCTTCCTTATAGAAACACCTGGGCCAGTTGTGGATCTAAAAGCTTCTGCTGTAACAAAATCATCATGCAATTTAGTATGGAAGAAACCCATTAGTGATGGTGGGAGCCGTATTTTTGCATATATTGTTGATGTCCTGATTGGTGAAGATAAATGGCAAGAGGTCATGCGGGCAAAGAACCTCCATTTTTCAATGAGAGACCTAAAAGAAGGACAAGAATACACTTTCAGAGTGAGAGCCCAAAATGATTCTGGCTATGGAACTCCAACAGAGCTCACAATTGTGGCAAGAGATGATGTTGGTAAGAAGCAATTTAAGATTATTAATTCCATGTTTCACTTACCCAAATTTATTTTATGCTTACTATCATTATTATGCATACATATTAATCATATTCCCTGAAACACAGCATCTTAATTTTATTACAGAGTTTATTAATTTTATTACAGTTTATTAATAGTTGAATAATCAGGTTTGTGTGTGTTTGTGTTGTGTTTTTTTTACAGTTCCACCCGATCTTGATTTAAGAGATCTACCTGATTTGCGCTATATAGCTAAAGAGGGTAGCAATTTCCGTCTTAAAATCCCAATTAAAGGCAAGCCTGTCCCAACTGTAACTTGGAAGAAAGATGAAGACCAGGCACTTACTGAGAGTGGAAGAGTTGCCTTTGAATCTACAGCAGTTAACACTACACTTGTTGTACATGACTGCCAGAAAGCTGATGGTGGAAAATACACAATAACTCTGAAGAACGTTGTTGGCAGCAAGGAAGGCACCATTTTTATGAAAGTTGTTGGCAAACCTGGCATACCAACAGGTCCAGTGAAATTTGAAGAAGTCACAGCTGATGCCATAACCTTGAAGTGGGGCCCTCCAAAAGATGATGGTGGTTCAGAAATCACTAACTATGTCCTAGAAAAAAGAGATAATGTAAACAATAAGTGGGTGACTTGTGCCTCTGCAGTCCAAAAAACCACATTTAGGGTTACAAGACTTCATGAAGGAAATGAATATACGTTCAGGATCAGAGCTGAAAATAAATACGGAGTAGGTGAAGGTCTTAAATCAGAGCCTGTCATTGCAAAACATCCATTTGGTAAGTAACCATTAACATTTTCAAAATTGAAAACAATGTCTTAGTGATAATATTTCTTTTTAATGTTACTGTATTTTTTGTATTGTTTAGATGTGCCAGATGCTCCTCCACCTCCCAACATTGTTGATGTTCGACATGAATCTGTAGCTTTAACGTGGACTGATCCCAGAAGAACTGGAGGCTCACCAATCACAGGTACGTTCCAAAAGCTTCCCTAGTATTTCAGTTCTTAATAGGTCTTTCTGTCAAAGATAAAACCATCAGGTGTTTATGTTTTAAATTGAATTATTTATTTCACTGTTTTTCTTCTCACTCTTTCTCTATGATGATTTTTTTTTTTAATTTAGCTTATTTGGGAAAACACTGAGAAACAATATTTTTGTAGGAAGTCAAAACATCTAAAGAAATAAAAACTTGCCTATATGTTACATTACTTAAGTCTATAAAATTAACAATTTGCATTTACAAACATCTTATCTCACATCTATAAAGAGTGTCCACATCTATCTGGTTTTCAGTGTTCCTCAGTGTGGCATGCCATACAGTCAGTATGATGTTTCACAATGCTACGAGAAATGAAGGTTCTTAGAAAACTTCTCATATTTTCATTCACCATTTGTCTTCTAGGTTATCACATTGAAGTCAAAGAAAGAAATAGTCTTCTGTGGAAAAGAGCAAATAAAACACCAATAAGAATGAAAGATTTCAGAGTAACAGGGTTAACTGAAGGTCTGGAATATGAATTCAGAGTAATGGCAATCAATATGGCTGGAGTAGGTAAACCAAGTCTGCCATCTGAACCAGTTGTGGCACTTGATCCTATTGGTAAGTCATCAAAAGAATAAAAAGGAAAATTCTGAAATTTGAAATAATTTTTCTCTGACCACTATTTATTTTTTTTTATTCTAGATCCCCCTGGGAAACCCGAAGTCATCAATGTAACTAGGAACTCAGTAACACTCATTTGGACAGAACCAAAATATGATGGTGGACATAAGTTAACTGGCTATATTGTTGAAAAGCGTGATTTACCCTCAAAGACTTGGACAAAAGCTAACCATGTGAATGTTACAGATTGTGCATTTACTGTAACTGACCTCATTGAAGGTTCCAAATATGAATTCAGAATCAGAGCAAAGAACACCGCTGGAGCTATCAGTCCTCCATCTGAATCCACAGGAACCATAATATGCAAGGATGAGTATGGTATGTAGATGGCATTAAAAATGTAGAATCATATTTGATTTTTTTTCCCTTGTGTTTTTGTTATAACAACCAGGTTTTTTGCTTGTTTTGACAGAGGCACCAACCATTGTTATTGATCCTACTTTGAAGGAAGGTTTAACAGTAAAAGCAGGAGACACCATTACAGTGTCTGCTATTAGTATCCGTGGTAAACCACCTCCAACTTCAGCATGGTCAAAAGCTGGAAAAGATTTTAGACCTTCAGAGCTTGTGCACATTGAAACCACACCAACTTCTTCTACTCTGTCTGTAAAATATGCAGCCAGAAAAGATTCTGGAGAATATACAATCACTGCAACCAATCCTTTTGGGACTAAGCAGGAAAGCGTACATGTTAAAGTTTTAGATGTTCCAGGACCTCCAGGACCTATTGAAATCAGCAATGTTTCAGCAGAAAAAGCAACTCTTACATGGTCACCTCCTGCAGAAGATGGTGGATCACCAGTCAAATCATATGTTCTTGAAAAGAGAGAAACTAGCCGACTGCTCTGGACATTGGTTGCTGAAAACATTGAAAGCTGTAGACATGTTGTTAGCAAGCTCATTCAAGGAAATGAATATGTTTTCCGTGTCTCAGCAGTAAATCAATATGGCAAGGGTGAATCAGTACAATCAGAACCAGTCAAAATGGTGGATAGATTTGGTATGTAAAACAAGCTAAGAGGTTCCATTCTGATTTTATTAATCTCTGAAGACTTAATTTTTGTTTTAACTGTACTTTTGTCTTACTTAACAGGTCCCCCAGGCCCTCCTGGAAAACCAGAAGCAACAAATGTGACTAAAAATACTGTCACAGTTACCTGGAAAAGGCCGGTAGATGATGGTGGAAGTGAAATCACAGGTTACTATGTGGAGCGAAGAGAAAAGAAAGGTTTAAGATGGGTCAGAGCAACAAAGAAACCAGTTTCAGATCTTAGGTGCAAAGTAACTGGTCTCCTGGAAGGAAATGAGTATGAGTTCCGTGTCAGTGCAGAAAATAGAGCAGGAGTTGGACCACCAAGTGATGCTTCAAAATCAGTCATGTGCAAGGATGTTGCATGTTAGTATCACTCTTTTTTTTTTTTGAGGGTGGGTGGGATGGGCAGGGAGTACTTTCAGACAGCGTAAGAGTGACTTACTCTGTAATGTTTTCTCTTTTCCTCACTTTTCAGACCCACCAGGTCCACCCGCAAATCCAAGAGTTACTGATACTACAAAGACAAGTGCATCTTTAGCCTGGAGCAAGCCTCACTATGATGGTGGTCTTGACATCACAGGCTATATAGTAGAACATCAAAAGGAAGGTGAAGAAGAATGGGTAAAAGACACGACAGGGACTGCTTTAAGAATCACTCAGTTTGTTGTTGCTCATCTGCAGACAGAAGTTAAATACAATTTCAGAATCTTTGCCATGAATGCTGCAGGAGTTGGTGAACCAGCAGTAATTCCAAGTGTGGAAATCAAAGACCGGGAAGAGATTCCTGACTTTGAATTAGATGCTGAACTAAGAAGAACGCTTGTTGTTAGAGCTGGATTAACTATTCGGATTTTTGTGCCAATTAAAGGACGTCCAACTCCAGAAGTTACATGGACAAAGGATGATGTTTCACTCAAAGGACGTGCCAGTATTGAAAATACAGACTCTTTTACACTCTTGATTGTCACAGAGTGCACCAGATATGACGCAGGAAAATATGTAATGACTCTTGAAAATGCTGCTGGTAAGAAGACTGGCTTTGTAACTGTAAAAGTATTGGATACACCAGGCCCACCATTAAACCTTAAGCCTAGAGAAATAACCAAAGACAGCATTACCCTCCAATGGGATATGCCTCTGATAGATGGTGGTTCACGTATAACAAACTATATTGTTGAGAAACGTGAATCAACTCGGAAAGCATATTCAACAGTCACAACTAACTGCCAGAAGTGTTCCTTCAGGATTCCTAATTTGGCTGAGGGTTGTGAATACTATTTCAGAGTGCTGGCTGAAAATGAGTACGGTATTGGTGAACCAGCTGAAACTGCAGAACCAGTAAGAGCTTCTGAGGCACCATCTCCACCTGAGAGCCTTAATATTATGGATGTAACACGAAACTCAGTTAGCCTGGCTTGGCCAAAACCAGAACATGATGGTGGTAGCAAGATCACTGGGTATGTAATTGAAGCACAGAGAAAAGGAACCAACCAGTGGGCACACATCACCACTGTGAAAACATTGGACTGTGTAGTAAAGAACCTAACTGAAAACGAAGAGTATACTTTCCAGGTTATGGCAGTTAACAGTGCTGGAAGAAGTGCCCCAAGAGAAAGCAGGCCAGTTATTATCAAGGAGCAGACAATGTTACCAGAGTTTGACCTCCGTAGTATCTACCAGAAAACAGTCATTGCCAAAGCTGGTGACAATATCAAGATAGAAATCCCCGTGCTTGGTCGTCCAAGGCCTACTGTGACTTGGAAGAAAGAAGACCAGATACTTAAGCAAACACAAAGGGTAAATTATGAAAATACTGCAACTGCAACGATACTAAGCATAAATGAATGTAATAGAAGTGATAGTGGTCAATACCCACTGTCAGCTAAAAATATTGTTGGAGAAGTTAGTGAAATAATCACAGTTCAGGTTCATGACATCCCTGGACCTCCTACTGGACCGATCAAATTTGATGAAATTTCATCTGACTTCCTAACATTCTCATGGGAGCCTCCTTTGAATGATGGTGGTGTACCAATAAGTAACTATGTTGTAGAAATGCGTCAAACTGACAGTACCACATGGACTGAATTGGCAACCACAGTGATACGTACTACATTTAAAGCCACTCGTCTTACTACTGGAGTTGAGTATCAGTTCCGTGTTAAAGCTCAAAACAGGTATGGAATTGGTCCAGCCATTACATCAGAGTCTGTAGTGGCTAACTACCCATTTAAGGTACCTGGACCTCCTGGCACTCCACAGGTGATTGCAGTCACCAAAGAAACCATGACCATTAGCTGGAATGAGCCAGTAACTGATGGTGGAAGCCCAATTCTGGGATATCACATTGAAAGAAAAGAACGTAATAGCATTCTTTGGCAGACAGTAAGTAAAATGCTGGTATCAGGCAATATCTTTAAATCAACTGGACTTACCGATGGCATTGGATACGAATTCCGTGTTATAGCAGAAAATCTGGCTGGGAAGAGTAAGCCAAGCAAGCCATCTGAGCCTGTGTTTGCCTTAGACCCAATAGATCCGCCTGGTAAGCCAATACCTCTGAACATTACAAGGCATGCAGTTACACTGAAGTGGACTAAACCAGAATATAATGGAGGATTTAAGATAACTGGCTACACTGTGGAAAAAAGAGACCTTCCTAATGGCCGTTGGCTGAAGGCTAATTTCAGCAATATACTGGAGACTGAATTCACTGTAAGTGGTTTGACAGAAGATGCTGCCTATGAATTCCGTGTGATTGCTAGGAATGCTGGAGGGGCTGTTAGTCAGCCCTCTGAGCCATCAGATGCCATAACTTGTAGAGATGACATTGAAGCACCAAGGATAAAGGTAGATGCTAAATACAAAGACACCTTAGTGCTGAAAGCAGGTGAAGTTTTCAGACTTGAGGCTGATGTTTCAGGTCGTCCTCCACCAACTATTGCATGGACAAAAGGAGAAAAAGAACTCGAGGACACAGCAAAATTAGAAATAAAAATTGCAGATTTCTCTACTGTTCTTACCAATAAAGATTCTTCAAGAAGAGATGGTGGTGCCTATACACTTACTGCAACAAATCCTGGTGGCTTTGCCAAACATATCTTCAATGTTAAAGTTCTTGATAGACCTGGTCCCCCCGAAGGGCCTTTGGCTGTGTCTGAAGTCACTGCAGAAAAATGTGTGCTGTCATGGCTACCTCCACTGGATGATGGAGGAGCAAAGATTGACCATTATGTGGTTGAAAAACGTGAAACCAGTAGATTGGCATGGACAGCTGTATCCACAGAAGTTCCATTAACGAAGCTGAAGGTTACAAAGCTGTTGAAGGGTAACGAGTATGTATTCCGTGTTATGGCTGTTAACAAATATGGAATTGGTGAGCCTTTGGAATCAGAGCCCATTCTTGCAGTAAATCCATATGTGCCACCTGATCCACCTAAAATACCTGAAGTTACAGCAGTGACAAAAGATTCTATGGTCGTCTGTTGGGGACATCCTGATTCTGATGGTGGAAGCCCAATAACTAACTATATTGTGGAACGTCGAGACAGGGCTGGTCTACGGTGGGTGAAATGTAACAAACGGGTTGTTACTGATTTACGCTACAAAGTGTCTGGACTGACAGAAGGCCATGAATATGAATACAGAGTCATGGCAGAAAATGCTGCTGGAATCAGTGAGCCAAGCCCAACCAGTCCATTCTATAAAGCTTGTGATACTGTATTTAAGCCTGGTCCCCCGGGTAATCCTCGTGTTTTGGATAGCAGCAAGTCCTCAATTACATTAGCATGGAACAAACCAATATATGATGGTGGTTCAGAGATCACAGGTTACATGGTTGAGATCTCACTACCTGAAGAAGATGAGTGGAAGGTTGTAACTCCACCACTAGGTCTAAAGGCCACTTCTTTTACCATCACTGACCTGAAAGAAAATCAAGAATATAAGATACGGATATATGCTATGAACTCTGAAGGTCTTGGAGAACCCGCTCTTGTTCCTGGGACTCCAAAAGCTGAAGAAAGAATGCTACCTCCAGAGATTGAACTTGATGCAGAACTACGTAAAGTTGTCACTATTAGAGCCTGCTGTACTCTAAGGCTCTTTGTCCCAATTAAAGGAAGACCAGCACCTGAGGTAAAATGGACAAGAGAACATGGGGAAACTTTGGATAGAGCAAGCATTGAATCAACAAGCTCTTATACTCTACTTATTGTTGAAAATGTAAATAGATTTGATAGTGGCAAATATATACTGACAATCGAAAACAGCTCAGGCAGTAAATCAGCATTTGTCAATGTCAGAGTTCTTGATACCCCAGGGGCACCTCAAGATTTGAAAATAAAAGAAGTTACAAAATCATCAGTTACACTCACATGGGAGCCCCCTCTCATAGATGGTGGCTCTAAAATAAAAAATTACATAATTGAAAAGCGTGAATCAACAAGAAAAGCTTATTCAACTGTTAATGCCAATTGCCACAAGACCAGCTGGAAAGTCGATTCACTGCAAGAAGGCTGCAGCTACTACTTCAGAGTCCTAGCTGAAAATGAGTATGGAATCGGCCTTCCAGTTGAAACACCAGAATCCATAAAAGTATCAGAAAGACCACTTCCACCAGGGAAAATAACTTTGCTGGATGTGACAAGAAATAGTGTAACGTTATCTTGGGAAAAACCTGAACATGATGGTGGTAGCAGAATTCTTGGCTACATTGTAGAAATGCAAAGCAAAGGCAGTGAAAAGTGGTCAACTTGTGCTACAGTAAAAGTTACTGAAGCCACTATCACAGGACTGATCCAAGGTGAAGAATATACCTTCCGTGTTTCAGCTCAGAATGAGAAAGGTATCAGTGATCCTCGCCAGCTAGGTATACCAGTTGTTGCAAAAGATCTTGTGATTCCACCAGCTTTCAAACTACTGTTTACAACTTTCAGTGTTCTAGCAGGAGAGGACTTAAAAGTTGATGTCCCTTTTGTTGGTCGACCCAAACCAACAGTGTTTTGGCATAAAGATAATGTGGCATTGAAGCAGACTACAAGAGTAAATGCAGAAAGTTCAGAAAATAACACACTGTTAACAATAAAAGAAGCATGCAAAGAAGATGTGGGGTCATATTTAGTTAAACTTACAAATTCTGCAGGTGAAGCAACTGAGACCCTAAATATTGTTGTTCTTGACAAACCAGGACCTCCAACTGGACCAGTAAAAGTAGATGAAGTAACAGCAGATACTATTACTATTTCCTGGGAACCACCTAGGTATGATGGTGGTAGCACTATCAATAATTACATTGTAGAAAAAAGAGACACTTCCACCACCACTTGGCAGATTGTGTCAGCTACTGTTGCAAGAACAACTATAAAGGCATGTCGGCTAAAGACTGGTTGTGAATATCAGTTCAGAATTGCAGCTGAGAACAGATATGGGAAGAGTACCTATCTCACTTCAGAGTCAGTCGTAGCTCAATACCCATTTAAAGTTCCTGGTCCACCTGGAACACCTTTTGTAACAAATGTCTCAAAAGACAGCATGGTGGTACAATGGAATGAACCGGTCAATGATGGTGGTAGCAAGATCATTGGGTATCACTTGGAGCGTAAAGAAAGAAACAGCATTCTATGGGCTAAACTGAACAAGACACCTATTCCAGATACCAAATTTAAGACAACTGGTCTTGAGGAAGGTCTTGAATATGAGTTCAGAGTTTATGCAGAAAACATAGTGGGCATTGGAAGAGCAAGTAAAGCATCTGAATGCTATACTGCACATGACCCATGTGACCCTCCAGGTCGTCCAGAACCTATAATTGTCACAAGAAGCTCAGTAACACTTCAGTGGAAGAAACCTGTATATGATGGTGGTAGTAAGATCACAGGCTATATTGTTGAAAAGAAGGAGTTACCTGATGGTCGCTGGATGAAAGCAAGCTTCACAAATGTTATTGATACCCAATTTGAAGTAACTGGTCTAGTTGAAAACCAGAGGTATGAGTTCCGTGTTATAGCACGAAATGCTGCAGGTATTTTCAGTGAACCATCTGAGAGCTCAGGGGCAATTACAGCAAGAGATGAAGTAGAACCACCTCGTATAAGTATGGATCCAAAATACAAAGACACTATTGTAGTGAATGCTGGCGAGTCATTCAGGCTTGATGCTGATGTTCATGGCAAACCAATACCTTCCATTCAGTGGTTAAAAGGTGATCATGAGCTGACAAACACTGCTCGTATGGAAATAAAAAGTACTGATTTTGCTACAAGCCTTAGCGTGAAGGAAGCCATTAGAGTTGACAGCGGTCAGTATATACTTCTGGCAAAGAATGTTGCAGGTGAAAAGAAAGTTCCTGTTAATGTCAAAGTTCTTGATAGACCTGGACCACCAGAAGGACCTGTTGAGATTACAGGCATTACTGCTGAAAAATGCATGCTGTCATGGAAACCTCCACTACAAGACGGTGGTAGCGATATTTCACACTATGTTGTAGAAAAAAGGGAAACCAGTCGCTTAGTGTGGACAGTCGTTGATTCAAATGTGCAAACCCTAAGTTGCAAAGTAACAAAACTTTTAGAAGGAAATGAATATGTTTTCCGCATCATGGCAGTAAATAAGTATGGCATTGGTGAACCACTTGAGTCTGAACCAGTACTTGCAAAGAACCCATTTGTAGTGCCGCTTGCACCGAAGGCACCAGAAGTCACAGCCATTACCAAGGATTCTATGATAGCTGTTTGGGAAAGGCCAGCCTCAGACGGTGGTAGTGAAATCCTAGGCTACATCCTTGAAAAACGAGATAAGGAAGGTATTCGCTGGACAAGATGTAACAAGCGCCTGATAAGTGAACTGAGATACAGAGTGACTGGGCTTATAGAAAATCATGATTACGAGTACAGAGTTTCAGCTGAAAATGCTGCTGGTGTAAGTGAACCAAGCCCACCTTCCACTTACTACAAAGCATGTGATCCTATTTACAAGCCAGGTCCACCCAATAATCCTAAAGTTGTGGATGTTACAAGATCTTCAGTTTTCCTTTCATGGGGTAAACCAATCTATGACGGTGGCTCTGAAATTCAGGGTTACATTGTGGAAAAATGTGATGTAAGTGATGGTGAATGGGCAATTTGTACCCCTCCAACTGGAATTAAGAATACTCACATGGAAGTAGAAAAACTAGTAGAAAAACATGAATATAAATTCCGCATATGTGCAGTTAATGAAGCAGGAGTTGGAGAGCATGCAGATGTTCCTGGTTCTGTTATTGTGGAAGAAAAGATGGAGGCACCAGACCTTGATCTTGACATGGAATTAAGGAAGATTGTAAACGTGAGGGCAGGAGGGTCCTTAAGACTGTTTGTTCCCATCAGAGGTCGTCCAATACCTGAAATAAAATGGGGCAAAATGGATGGTGAGATCAGAGAGGCAGCTATTATTGAGGCCACTAGCAGCTTTACTTCCCTTGTTCTAGACAACGTTAACAGATTTGATACTGGAAAGTATACTCTGACTTTAGAAAACAGCAGTGGAACGAAGTCTGCCTTTGTCAGTGTAAGAGTACTGGATACCCCAAGCGCACCTGTCAATTTAAAAATCAAAGAGATCACTAAAGACTCTGTTTCACTTTCATGGGAGCCTCCTGTCTTGGATGGTGGAGCAAAAATAAAGAATTACATTATTGAAAAGCGTGAAGCAACAAGAAAGGCATATGCAGCTGTTGTAACAAACTGCCACAAGACTTCATGGAAAGTAGATCAACTTCAGGAGGGTTGTTATTACTTCTTTAGAATCTCTGCTGAGAATGAATATGGAATTGGCCTCCCTGCAGAAACCAGTGACCCAATTAAGGTTGCTGAAGTTCCACAGCCTCCTGGGAAAATAACAGTGGATGATGTCACAAGAAACAGTGTCTCGCTAAGCTGGGCAAAACCCGAACATGATGGTGGCAGCAAAATCATACAATACATTGTAGAAATGCAAGCAAAGGGTAGTGAGAAGTGGTCAGAGTGTGCTCGTGTAAAAACACTGGAGACAGTAATTACTAACCTGACGCAAGGGGGAGAATATCTTTTTAGAGTAATGGCTGTAAATGAAAAGGGTAAGAGTGATCCTAGAGCACTTGCAGTTCCAATAGTTGCCAAAGACCTAGTGATTGAACCTGATGTAAGACCTGCTTTTCACAATTATAGTATCCAAGTGGGACAAGATCTGAAAGTAGAAGTACCAATTGCAGGTCGACCGAAACCAACTGTTACCTGGACAAAAGATGGCCAGCCTTTAAGGCAGACAACAAGAGTCAATGTTAGTGATCTGACTGACCTCACTATATTGAATATTAAGGAAACTACCAAAGAGGACAGTGGCACTTATGAAATCACTGTGACTAATGTTGTTGGGCAGAAGTCTGCCTCTGTTGAAATTATAACTCTAGACAAGCCTGACCCACCAGTAGGACCTGTGAAGTTTGATGAAATAAGTGCAGAAAGTATTACCCTATCATGGAATCCCCCAGCATACACAGGTGGCTGCCAAATCACCAACTATATTGTTCACAAGAGAGATACAACCACCACTGTATGGGAAACAGTTTCTGCCACTGTTGCAAGAACCATACTGAAGGTGACTAAACTGAAAACTGGTTCAGAATACCAGTTCAGAATATTTGCTGAGAACAGGTATGGGCAGAGCTTTGCATTGGAATCGGCACCAGTTGTAGCACAGTACCCCTACAAAGAACCAGGACCTCCTGGCACACCATCTGTAACAACAGTTACAAAAGATTCCATGGTTGTACAGTGGCATGAACCAATAAATGATGGTGGCAGTAGAGTGTTGGGCTACCATCTTGAGAGAAAGGAGAAGAACAGCATTTTGTGGACTAAAGTGAACAAGACTATTATTCAGGACACAAGTTTTAAGACAACTAACCTTGAAGAAGGAATTGAATATGAGTTTCGAGTTTCTGCAGAAAATATTGTTGGTATAGGCAAAACAAGTAAAGTTTCTGAGTGCTATGTAGCTCGTGACCCATGTGATCCCCCAGGTCGCCCAGAAGCTATAATAATAAAAAGAAGCTCTATTACACTACAGTGGACCAAACCAGAATATGATGGTGGAAGTAAGATTACTGGTTATATTGTAGAGAAACGTGACTTACCTGATGGCCGCTGGATGAAAGCTAGCTTCACAAATATCCTTGAAACTCAATTCACTGTAACAGGGCTTACTGAAGACCAAAGATATGAGTTTAGAGTAATTGCAAAGAATGCTGCAGGTGCAATAAGCAAACCTTCTGACAGTACAGGACCAATAACAGCAAGGGATGAAGTTGAACTCCCACGAATTTCAATGGATCCAAAGTACAAGGACACAACTGTTGTAAATGCTGGTGAAACATTCAGGCTTGAGGCTGATGTTCGTGGAAAGCCACTACCAACCATTAAGTGGTACAAAGGAGACAAAGAGCTTGAGGGAAATGCTAGATATGAAATAAAGAACACAGATTTCAGTACATTAATAATTGTAAAAGATGCTATTAGAGTTGATGGAGGACAATACATTTTAGAAGCCTCTAATGTTGCAGGAACAAAGACGGTACAAGTAAACGTAAAAGTCCTGGACAGGCCAGGACCTCCAGAGGGCCCAGTCCAAGTGACAGGAGTTACAGCTGAAAAATGTTCATTGGCATGGGCTCCTCCTCTTCATGATGGAGGCAGTGATATTTGTCATTACATTGTAGAGAAGAGAGAAACTAGTCGCCTTGCGTGGACTGTTGTTGCTGCAGAAGTTTTACCTACAATGCTGAAAGTAACAAAACTCTTGGAAGGAAATGAATATGTTTTCCGTATTATGGCAGTTAACAAATACGGAGTTGGTGAGCCAGTAGAATCTGTACCAGTAATGATGAAAAACCCATTTGTGGCTCCTGGACCACCAAAGGCCTTGGAAATTACCAATATCACAAAGGATTCTATGACTGTCTGCTGGACCCGTCCAGACAGTGACGGAGGTAGTGAAATCATAGGTTACATTGTAGAAAAGAGAGACCGAGCAGGAATCAGATGGGTAAAATGCAATAAACGAAGAATTACAGACTTGAGATTAAGAGTTACAGGATTAACAGAGGATCATGAATATGAATTCAGAGTTTCTGCTGAAAATGCTGCTGGAGTGGGTGAACCAAGTCAAGTTTCCCCTTACTTTAAAGCTAGTGACCCCATGTTCAAGCCTGGTCCACCTACAAATGCCCATGTTGTGGATACCACCAAAAGTTCAGTTACACTTGGCTGGAGTAAACCTATTTATGATGGTGGTTGTGAAATCCAGGGATACCTTGTAGAAATTTGTAAAGCGGATGAAGATGAATGGTCCCTTGTTACTCCACAGACAGGTGTACGTGCCACTCGATTTGAAATCAAAAAGCTTACTGAACATCAAGAATATAAACTACGAGTGTGTGCCCTCAACAAGATTGGTGTAGGAGAGGCTGCATCAGTTCCTGGTACTATTAAACCAGAGGACAAACTTGAAGCTCCAGAACTTGATATTGATTCAGAGCTAAGAAAAGGAGTAATTGTTAGAGCTGGTGGGTCTGCTAGGATTCACATACCATTCAGGGGACGACCAACACCTGACATTACATGGTCTCGAGAAGAAGGTGAATTCACAGAAAAAGTTCAGATTGATAAAAGCATAAACTACACACAACTTTCAATTGACAACTGTGATAGGAATGATGCCGGAAAGTACATTCTCAAGTTGGAGAACAGCAGTGGTTCTAAGTCTGCATTTGTTACAGTGAAAGTCTTAGACACACCAGGACCACCACAAAACTTAGTGGTAAAGGATATAAAGAAGGATTCTGCAGTATTGTCTTGGGAACCTCCCATTATCGATGGTGGTGGAAAAGTAAAGAACTATGTAATAGACAAGCGTGAGTCAACCAGGAAGGCATTTGCAAATGTATGTGCTAAGTGCAGCAAGACAAGTTTTAAAATTGAAAATCTTACAGAAGGAGCAATTTATTACTTCAGAGTTATGGCTGAAAATGAATTTGGAATTGGTGTTCCAGCTGAAACCACAGATGCTGTCAAAGCCTCAGAGCCACCTCTGCCTCCTGGAAAAGTATCACTAACCGATGTGACTCAGAGAAGTGCATCACTTACATGGGAAAAACCTGAACATGATGGAGGTAGCAGAATTTTGGGATACATTGTTGAAATGCTGCCTAAAGGAGCAGAAAAATGGAGTGTTGTTAGTGAGAGCAAAACATGCAATGCAGTTGTGTCTGGCTTGAGTCCAGGACAGGAATATCAATTTCGTGTGGTAGCCTACAATGAAAAAGGCAAAAGTGATCCCAGGACACTTGGAATTCCTGTGATAGCTAAAGACTTGACAATTGAGCCAAGTTTCAAGATGATGTTTAATACATACAGCGTACAGGCTGGAGAAGATCTGAAGGTAGAAATACCATTTATAGGTAGACCCAAACCTACAATTACTTGGGCAAAAGATGAGCAGCCACTGAAGCAGACAACCAGATTAAATATTCAGGATACATCAACATCAACTACCTTACATATTAAAGAAAGCAACAAGGAAGACTTTGGTAAATATACAGTAACAGCAACAAACACAGCAGGTACAGCAATAGAGTACCTGAGCATAATTGTACTGGAAAAGCCTGGCCCACCACGGGGACCAGTCCGCTTTGATGAAGTTAGCGCAGACTTTGTTGTTTTATCGTGGGATCCACCTGATTATACTGGTGGCTGTCAGATAAGTAACTATATAGTAGAAAAGCGTGATACAAGCACTACAACATGGAGCATTGTGTCAGCAACAGTTGCAAGGACAACTATCAAAGCAACAAAGCTTAAAACGGGTTCTGAATACCAGTTCAGGATTTCTGCTGAGAATAGATATGGGAAAAGCTCTCCTTTGGATTCTAAAGCTGTTATCGTACAATACCCCTACAAGGTGCCTGGGCCACCTGGAACGCCATTTGTAACAGCATCTTCAAAGGACCACATGATCGTACAATGGCACGAACCAGTTAATGATGGAGGAAGCAAAGTTCTAGGTTATCATCTTGAACGTAAAGATAAGAACAGCATTCTTTGGATAAAACAGAACAAGTCACTCATTGCAGATACCACATATAAAACAGATGGCCTTGAAGAAGGTCTTGAATATGAGTTCAGAGTTTCTGCTGAAAACATCGTTGGTATTGGCAAAGTCAGCAAAGTATCAGAATTGTATGTTGCCCGAGATCCTTGTGATCCACCTGGCCGCCCAGAGGCCATTGTTGTTACAAGAAATAATATCACACTAAAGTGGAAAAAGCCAGAATATGATGGTGGAAGCAAAATAACTGGATATATTGTAGAAAAGAAAGAACTACCAGAAGGTCGGTGGATGAAAGCCAGTTTTACAAATGTGTTGGAAACAGAATTTACAGTAAGTGGTCTTGTTGAAGAGCAACGATATGAATTTAGAGTAATTGCAAGAAATGCAGCAGGTTGCTTGAGTGAACCATCTGAAAGTACAGGGCCCATTACTGCCAGAGATGAAATTGAAGCACCAGGGGCTTCACTGGATCCAAAATATAAAGATACCATTGTTGTTAATGCTGGAGAGACTTTTGTTCTTGAAGCTGATATCCGTGGCAAACCTATTCCTGACATTACATGGTCAAAAGATGGCAAAGACCTTGAACAAGCAACTGCAAGAATGGAAATTAAATCTACCATTCAGAAAACAAGTCTTGCTGTCAAAGACTGTATAAGAGTAGATGGTGGCCAATATACTCTTAATCTCAAAAATGTTGGTGGCACAAAAACCATACCAATCACTGTAAAAGTGCTTGACAGGCCAGGACCTCCAGAAGGACCTTTGAAGGTTACAGGTGTCACTTCAGAAAAATGCTACTTAGCATGGGCTCCGCCTTTACATGATGGTGGTTCTAGTATCTCACATTATATCATTGAGAAGAGAGAGACAAGCAGGCTTTCATGGACACAGGTAGCAACAGATGTGCAGGCTCTTAGCCACAAAGTAACAAGACTCCTTGTTGGCAATGAGTACATTTTCCGTGTAATGGCAGTGAACAAATATGGAACTGGAGAACCCTTGGAATCTGAGCCAATTGTGGCTTGTAATCCATACAAACCCCCTGGTCCTCCTTCAACACCTGAGGTTTCAGCAATCACAAAAGATTCTATGGTGGTAACGTGGGGTCGTCCAGAAGACAATGGGGGAGCTGAAATTGAAGGTTACATACTTGAGAAACGAGACAAAGATGGTATCCGATGGACCAAATGCAATAAGAAAAGGCTCATGGACTTGCGATTCAGAGTAACAGGTCTTACTGATGGGCATTTCTATGAATTTAGAGTTTTTGCGGAAAATGCTGCAGGGATAGGGGAACCCAGTGAGCCATCCATTTTCTATCGTGCTTGTGATGTATTATATCCACCAGGTCCACCAAGCAATCCAAAGGTTGCAGACACTTCCAGGTCATCAGTTTCCCTTGCCTGGAGTAAGCCCATTTATGATGGTGGTGCTCCAGTTAAGGGATATGTAGTAGAAGTAAAAGAAGCTACAGCTGATGAATGGACTACCTGTACCCCACCATCAGGCCTACAAGCAAAACAGTTCATAGTGACAAAACTTAAAGAGAACCAGGAGTATAACTTCCGCATCTGTGCCATCAACTCAGAAGGAGTAGGAGAACCTGCTACTATACCTGGTACAGTCATAGCAGCAGACAAAATTGAACCTCCTGAAATTGAACTTGATGCAGATCTTAGAAAAGTAGTCACTGTACGTGCCAGTGGTACATTACGCCTGTTTGTCACCATCAGAGGAAGACCAGAACCTGAAGTTAAATGGGAGAAAGCAGAAGGAACAATTAGTGAGCGAGCTATGATTGAAGTCACCAGTTCCTATACAATGCTGGTCATTGACAATGTGAATAGATTTGATAGTGGTAGATACAATCTTACATTAGAGAACAACAGCGGCAAAAAATCAGCTTTTGTTAATGTCAGAGTGCTTGATACCCCTAGTGCACCTATAAACCTGACAGTCAGAGAAGTGAAGAAAGATTTTGTAACATTAGCCTGGGAACCACCTCTTATTGATGGTGGAGCCAAAATTACCAACTATGTTGTTGAAAAGCGAGAATCCACAAGAAAGGCATATGCCACAATTACAAGCAACTGCACTAAGAATTCCTTCAAAATTACTCAACTACAAGAGGGATGTAACTATTACTTCCGTGTTCTAGCTGTAAATGAATATGGGGTTGGCTTACCAGCAGAAACACCTGACCCAGTTAAGGTTTCTGAACCACCTTCTCCACCAGCAAAGGTTATTCTCGTTGATGTGACTCGCAACTCTTCTTCGATTAAATGGGAAAAACCAGAGAGTGATGGTGGCAGTAAAATTACTGGTTATATAGTAGAAATGCAAAGTAAAGGAAGTACAAAATGGAGTGCATGTACACAGGTGAAAACATTAGAAGCAACAGTAACAGGCTTAACTATGGGAGAAGAATACAGTTTCAGAGTGATTGCTGTTAATGAAAAAGGAAAAAGTGATCCAAGAGAACTTGGTGTCCCAGTTGTTGCAAAAGATATTGAAATTCAGCCATCTGCTGAGCTCCTTTTCAATACATTCACTGTGAAAGCTGGAGATGATCTGAAGATTGATGTGCCATTCAGAGGGAGGCCTCTTCCAACCGTTAGCTGGAAGAAGGATGGGAATCCCTTAAAACAGACAACCAGGGTAAATGTTGAGACATCAAAGACTTCAACTTTACTGTCCATCAAGGAAGCTTCAAATGAAGACTTGGGACATTATGAATTACAACTTTCAAATACTGCTGGATCAACAACAGCTTCTTTAACTGTAGTTGTCCTTGATAGACCAGGACAACCAACTGATGTGCATATTGATGAAGTTAGTGCTGATAGTGTAACAGTTTCTTGGAAACCTCCAGTATATGATGGGGGATGCCATATTAGCAACTACATTGTGGAGAAGCGAGAAACTACCACAACAACATGGGATGTAGTATCTGCAGCAGTTGCAAGAACATCCATTAAAGTAGCTCGACTCACCACTGGTTCTGAATATCAGTTCCGTGTTTGTGCAGAAAACCGCTATGGGAAAAGCACTTACACTAATTCTCCTTCTGTTGTCGCAGAGTACCCATTTAAGCCTCCGGGACCACCTGGAACTCCTCATGTGGCACATGCAACTAAAGCTTTCATGATTGTAACTTGGCAGGTACCAGTAAATGATGGAGGTAGCAGAGTACTGGGATATCACTTGGAGTGTAAAGAAAGAAGCAGCATTCTTTGGACAAAAGTTAACAAGAGCCTTATACCTGACACACAAATGAAAGTTACGGGTCTTGATGAAGGACTGCTGTATGAATATCGTGTGTATGCTGAAAACATTGCTGGAATAGGCAAATGCAGTAAATCATGTGAACCAGTTGCTGCAAGAGATCCATGTGATCCTCCTGGTCAACCAGAAGTTACTAATATTACAAGAACATGTGTCTCACTGAAATGGACTAAACCAGAATATGATGGTGGAGCTAAAGTGACGGGATATATTATTGAACGCAGAGAGATACCAGATGGACGTTGGCTGAAGTGTAATTTTACTAATGTGCAAGAAACATATTTTGACGTAGGTGGACTTACAGAAGACCAGCGATATGAATTCCATGTGATTGCAAAGAATGCTGCTGGACTCTTCAGTCAGCCATCTGAATCAACTGGACCTGTGACTGTAAAAGATGATGTAGAGGCTCCAAGAATTATGGTGGATGCCAGATTCAGGGATGTTGTGGTTGTGAAAGCTGGAGAAGTGTTTAAAGTCAATGCTGATATTGCAGGACGGCCAATACCAGTGATTTCATGGACAAAGGATGGCAAGGAGCTAGAAGGAAAAGCTAGAGTTGAAATAGCCTCAACAGACCACACTACTTCAATAACCATTAAGGACTGTATCCGAGGTGATTCAGGACAGTATGTACTAACATTACAAAATGTTGCAGGAACAAGAACTTTAGCAATTAATTGCAAAGTACTTGATAGACCTGGCCCACCTGCAGGCCCATTAGAAATAAATGGCCTTACTGCTGAAAAGTGCCATTTATCATGGGGACCTCCTCAAGAAAATGGTGGTGCAGATATTGATTATTATATTGTAGAAAAACGTGAAACGAGCAGAATTGCATGGACTCTTTGTGAAGGAGAGCTTAAAACAACATCCTGTAAAGTGACAAAATTATTGAAGGGTAATGAGTATATTTTCAGAGTGATGGGAGTTAACAAATACGGCATTGGTGAACCTCTAGAAAGCACTGCTGTCAAAGCCCTAGACCCATTTACAGTTCCAAGTCCACCTACATCTTTAGAGATCACCAATGTGAGCAAAGATTCGATAACTCTCTGCTGGGCAAGACCAGAGTCTGATGGAGGCAATGAGATCTCTGGCTATGTAATTGAAAGACGTGAGAAAACTAGCCTAAGATGGATTCGTGTAAACAAAAAGCCAGTTTATGATTTAAGAGTGAAATCATCTGGTCTCCGTGAAGGATGTGAATATGAATTCCGGGTTTATGCAGAAAATGCTGCTGGCCTCAGTCTTCCAAGCGAAACCACACCATTGATTCGGGCAGAAGATCCAGTCTTCTTGCCATCTCCTCCATCTAAACCTAAGGTTATGGATTCTTCAAGGTCAAATATCACAATTGGGTGGACAAAGCCACTGTTTGATGGAGGTGCTCCAGTAATGGGATACACAGTTGAATACAAGAAAACTGATGAAGCTGACTGGACAACTGCTATTCAGAACTTAAGAGGCACAGAGTACACCATAACTGGATTAGTATCAGGCTCTGAGTATGTCTTTAGAGTGAAATCCATTAACAAAATTGGTGCCAGTGAACCAAGTGATGTTTCAGAACCTCATATGGCCAAAGAAAGAGAAGAAGAACCCACCTTTGATGTTGACAGTGAAATGCGGAAGACTTTAATTGTAAAGGCTGGTGGATCATTCACAATGACTGTTCCTTTCAGAGGTAAACCAGTCCCAAATGTAACATGGAACAAACCAGACACCGATCTCCGTACACGAGCAAGCACTGACACTTCAGATAACTGCACATCTCTTACTATTGAAAAAGCCACAAGAGATGATTCTGGAAAATACACATTAACACTGCAAAACATCCTGAACACAGCTACTTTGACTTTAATTGTCAAAGTTCTTGATACTCCTGGCCCACCATCTAATGTTGCCGCGAAAGATGTAACTAAAGAATCTGTTGTGTTATCTTGGGATGTTCCTGAAAATGATGGTGGTGCACCTGTAAAGAACTATGTTATTGAAAAACGAGAAGCTAGCAAAAAAGCATGGGTCACCGTGACAAACAATTGCCATCGTCTGTCCTACAAAGTGACTGGCTTGCAAGAAGGTGCCATTTACTACTTCCGGGTTTCTGGAGAAAATGAGTATGGTGTTGGACTGCCTTCTGAGACCAAGGAGGGAATAAAAATAACAGGTATGTTTTACTAAGAAAAATATATGTTGATATTTAAACCAAAACATTTTTAAATGTTTATTTCACAATAATATAAAAATGGTTAAATCTTTTTACTGTAAAAATTATAATTCGGTGGTAGGTATGTCTGTGGTTTTAGAAATGAGAAAGTGTAATAGCTTGAATTTTAATTTTCTCTTGCATTTTACTTAATTTTTTTTCCAATATGCAAATTAATTTAAAAACACATTTTCCCAAAAAAAGATAGCATGCATGAGTAATTGTTAGTAAAAAAAGAGTAAATGCTTGCTGTATTGTTTACTTTGTTGCACATTTTTTCACAGAAAAACCCAGCCCACCAGAAAAACTTGGAGTAACAAATGTCACAAAGGACAGTGTTTCTCTTTCTTGGCTAAAACCAGAACATGATGGTGGAAGCAGAATTGTGAGCTATCTCCTTGAAGCTCTTGAGAAAGGACAGCAAAAATGGGTTAAGTGTGCAGTTGTAAAGACAACTCATCATATTGTTCATGGTCTTAAGGAGAATGTTGACTATTTCTTCAGGGTGTCTGCAGAAAACCAAGCTGGTTTAAGTGATCCTAAAGAACTACTGCTCCCAGTTACAGTTAAAGACCACTTAGGTATGCTTTCTGACATTAGACAGAAGTTGATAAATGTTAAATTGAATTTATATTTTTAAAAAGAGAGAACATTTTTTAACATTTAAAAATGTTTTCTTTTTCAGAATCTCCAGAGATTGAGATGAAGGGCTTCCCCCATAACACTGTATATATTCGAGCCGGATCAAACCTGAAAGTTGAAATTCCGGTTTCTGGAAAACCAGTGCCGAAGGTGACATTGTCTAGAGATGGTGTTCCATTGAAACCTACCATGAGATTTCACTCAGAAACCACTGCAGAAAGTCTCATCATTAACCTTAAAGAAAGTGTGGCTGCTGATGCTGGCAGATATGACATTACTGCTGCCAACTCAAGTGGCACCACAAAATCATTTGTTAATATTGTTGTGCTGGATAGACCAGGTCCTCCTGTTGGTCCTGTTGCCCTTAGTGATATCACTGAAGAGAGTGTAACACTCAGATGGCAGCCACCAGCCTATGATGGTGGAAGTCAAGTTACCAACTATATTGTACTGAAACGAGAAACAAGTACTGCTGCTTGGTCTGAAGTGTCTGCAACTGTTGCTAGAACTGTAATCAAAGTCACAAAGCTCACAACGGGAGAAGAATACCAGTTCCGCATCAAAGCAGAGAACCGCTTTGGCATCAGCGATCACATAGACTCACAATGTGTGGTTGTCAAGCTTCCTTACAGTGAGTAATATGCTTCTTCATGCTCTATAGCTCTATGTTTTAATGTTCTGACATTGAAAATATAATTTTGTTACTAATTACTCACTTCTTTTGATATTATCAGCTACCCCTGGCCCTCCTTCCACACCATGGGTCACGAATGTGACCCGAGAGAGTATTACAATTGGATGGCATGAACCAGTCAATAATGGTGGCAGTGCAGTCATTGGATACCACCTAGAAATGAAAGACAGGAATAGCATATTATGGCAAAAGGCTAACAAGACCCTCATTCGCACAACTCACTTTAAAGTCACCAACATCAGCGCTGGCCTTATCTATGAATTTAAAGTTTATGCAGAAAATGCAGCTGGCATTGGAAAAGCAAGTCATCCTTCTGATCCGGTCCTTGCAATTGATGCTTGTGGTATGTATTCCCTAGAATATATGTGGTGTGTGTATTTTGTTGTTTGTTTGGGGTTTTTTTCCCCTGCATTATACTGTCCTGCACAATAAGCCACCATCCAAAAGAGCTGTAATAATTATCAACACTCTTGTGTTTCCTACTGCAGAACCCCCAAGGAATGTTCGTGTCTCAGATATTTCCAAGACTGCTATCACTCTGTCATGGCAGAAGCCAGCATTTGATGGTGGTAGCAAGATTACTGGATACATT
The DNA here is from genome assembly GCA_024611195.1 of Ceyx melanurus. Lineage (NCBI taxonomy): Eukaryota > Metazoa > Chordata > Aves > Coraciiformes > Alcedinidae > Ceyx > Ceyx melanurus. The sequence continues at coordinate 40,591 of JANHGL010017949.1, read as the reverse complement.
GTAGAAAAACGTGATCTTCCAGATGGCAGATGGACAAAAGCTAGCTTCACCAATGTTATTGAGACTCAGTTCACAGTATCTGGTCTGACACAGAATTCCCGCTATGAATTCCGGGTCTTTGCTAAGAATGCTGTTGGTTCTATTAGTAATCCTTCGGATGTTGTGGGTCCTATCACGTGTGTTGATACATATGGTAAGTGCTTTGCAATGATGCAATGTTACTATTTTGTGGTGCTAGGAAGCTTAAAGGCAGTGCTGTTTTGTAGACACATATTCTTTTAAATATGGAAGACTAGTTTACAGTGATTGATTCAGTAAGCTTGAATGGCTGTGAGCTATTTGGGTGTGATTGTAATTAACATCTTTGGCTGTATCTTCATTTTTAAAGTCTCGTACTATCTTAGTTCTTTGAGTGACAGAGGAGTCTGCTTATGTCCAATAGCCACAGTGGCTATATTTATACATGTGGTTTCCTTTTCTTGGTATGATTAGTTCTAAATTGTTCTAGGTTTATGATTTACATTATAGATGCTATCTTTACTTTGATCTGTATATATAAAACGCCTGTAACTTTTACCTGAATTACTATTATTTTTGGTTTTATTAAATATAAGTCTAAAGTATGTTTTTAAACTTTCTCTTACTCTCTCTTTTTACTTAAGGTGCACCTGAAATCGATGTGCCACCAGAATATACAGAAGTGGTGAAGTATAAAGCAGGAACTTCAGTTAAACTAAAACTAGGCATCTCAGGCAAGCCTATACCCACAATTGAATGGTTCAAGAATGGAAATGAGATACAAACCAGTGCACTAGTATCCATTGAAAACACAACAGAATTTGCTTCTATACTCATCAAGGATGCAACTCGACTCAACAGTGGAACATATGAATTAAAATTGAAGAATGCCATGGGTTCATCATCAGCCCATGTTAGAGTACAGATACTTGGTATGTCTTGAGATATTTCTGTATTATACTATTAAATAATAATTCAGTGATAAATACTTAACATCATCTTTCTTCTGCCTTCCACAGACAAGCCAGGACCACCAAGTGGACCAATACAGTTTAAGACAGTCACTGCTGAAAAGATTACAATAATGTGGGACCCACCAGAGGATGATGGTGGTGCACCTGTAACACACTATGTTGTTGAAAAGCGGGAGACAAGTCGGGTTGTATGGTCTTTAATTTCTGAAAAACTGGAGGGGTGTATCATAACTACAACAAAGCTTATCAAAGGAAATGAATATATATTCCGTGTCCGTGGTGTGAACAAGTTTGGAATTGGTGATTCATTGGAGTCTGAACCCATTATAGCCAAAAATTCTTTTGGTAAGAAACATCTAAAATAACACATGCAACTGAATCATCTCGTATATTTTTTGTAAATAGTACTTATCTACTGACATGTCTTGTTTTTTGTTCAGTTACACCTGGACCACCTAGCGTACCAGAAGTCACAATGATAACCAAGAATTCTATGACCGTTGTCTGGAATAGGCCCACTGTTGATGGAGGCAGTGAAATATCAGGATACTTTCTTGAGAAGCGTGACAAGAAGAGTCTGAGTTGGTTCAAGGTTACTAAAGAAACCATTCGGGACACTAGACAGAAAGTAACAGGTCTGATTGAAAACAGTGACTATCATTTCCGAGTTTGTGCTGTCAATGCAGCTGGACAAGGTCCATTTTCTGAAGCTTCCGACTTCTACAAAGCCACAGATCCTGTTGGTAAGATAAAATGTGCAGTGATTCTAATTGGTTAGAAATCAATGGGCACTTAGGATGGGATTACATCAATGTATCTGAGGGCAGATTTTGTTCCTCTCTATGATTAATTGTAAATATGGCTTCTGATTTTTTTCCCCCCTGTAAACTTTCATTTACAGATAAACCAGGCTCACCAGCAAAGCTGAAGGTTGTAGATACAACCAAGACATCTGTCACCCTTGGCTGGATTAAACCTGCTTATGATGGAGGAAGTCCAATTACCAGCTATGTGGTGGAAAAAAAGGAAGGTGAAGAGCAAGAATGGACTGTAGTCAGTACTAAGGGAGAAGTGAGAACAACTGAGTATGTTGTATCCCACCTTCAGCCAAGTGTTAATTATTATTTCCGTGTGTCTGCTATAAATTGTGCCGGGCAAGGAGAACCTATTGAAATGACAGAACCCGTTCAAGCTAAAGATATACTTGGTAATGTGCTTTTCAGTGATTTATCATTGTTCTGTGTTTTGTATTTGTTTGGTTGTTTTTTTAAAAAGTATTTCATATTTTGCATTTCAAGTGTGCATTATTAATTTTCACTTATTTCCACAGTGACACCAGAGATTGATCTGGATGTTGCTCTCCGGACCTCTATTGTTGCTAAAGCAGGTGAAGATGTGCAAATAATGATTCCATTCAAAGGAAGACCTCCTCCAACAGTTACATGGAGAAAGGGTGACAAGAATCTTGGGACTGATGAAAGATATATCATCCAGAACACAGAATCATCTACACTACTTACTGTCCCTCAAGTTACTCGAAATGATACAGGAAAATATGTTCTTACAATTGAAAATGGAGTTGGAGAAGCAAAATCATCATTTGTGAATGTAAAAGTACTTGATACACCATCTGCCTGCCAGAAGCTGCAGCTTAAGCATGTTTCTCGTGGCACAGTTACACTGGTATGGGAGCCACCTCTCATTAATGGTGGTTCTGAAATAACAAATTATGTTGTTGAAAAAAGAGATGCTACAAAGAGGGCCTGGTCAACTGTAACAACAAATTGTTCTCATACCACCTTTAAGTTAACTAACCTGTCAGAGAAGACTGCATTCTTCTTCCGTGTTCTTGCTGAAAATGAAATTGGACTGGGTGAACCTTGTGAGACATCTGAACCAGTGAAAGCAGCAGATGTACCTGGACCTGTAAAAGATCTAGCCATGAAAGATGCTACAAAGACTTCTGTTAAATTGCAGTGGAGCAAACCTGACTATGATGGTGGTAGCATTATATCAGACTATGTTATTGAAAAGAAACTGGAGGAGGAAAAAGAATGGACATATGCAGGCACAAGCAAGAGCTGTGAATTTGAAGCTGAAAAACTTAAAGAGCTTTCTGTCATGCACTTCAGAGTCTTTGCTAAAAATGAAAAAGGCATGAGTGATGGTGTTACTGTTGGACCCATTACAGTGAAAGAACATATAATAACACCTGAAGTTGACCTTTCTGACATTCCTGGAGGTCAAATTGCAGTACGAATTGGACATAACCTGCACATTGAATTGCCCTATAAAAGTAAACCTAAGCCATCAATGAGCTGGCTCAAAGACAATCTCCCTCTTAAAGAAACAGAACATCTTCGTTTCAAGAAAACTGAAAACAAGATAAGCTTAAGCATCAAGAATGTGAAAAAGGAGCATGGTGGCAAATACACTTTAATTCTTGATAATGTAGTCTCCAGAAAAACATTTGCAATCACTGTCATCACTCTTGGCCCTCCATCTAAGCCAAAAGCACCTTTAAGACTAGATGAAATTAAAGCAGATAGTGTAGTTTTGTCATGGGAAGCTCCTGAAGATGATGGGGGAGGAGAAATTACTGGCTACAGTATTGAGAAGAGAGAAACTTCACAAATGAACTGGAAGCTGGTGTGTTCAAGTGCCGCAAGAACAACTTTTAAAGTACCAAACCTTGTTAAAGACACTGAATATCAGTTCAGAGTTCGTGCAGAAAACAGATACGGAATGAGCCCTCCGCTTGTTTCAGCAGATGTTGTGGCAAAGCATCAGTTTAGACCACCAGGTTCCCCAGGAAAGCCTGTTGTATACAACATAACTGCTGATGGAATGACCATATCTTGGGATGCTCCTGTTTATGATGGTGGTTCAGAGATTATTGGATATCATGTTGAAAAGAAGGAAAGAAACAGTATTTTGTGGCAGAAGGTTAATGTGGCATTAATATCTAGCAGAGAATATAGAATTACTGGACTGCTTGAGGGCCTGGATTACCAGTTCCAAGTATATGCTGAAAATGCTGCAGGTCTAAGCCGAGCTAGCGAGCCAAGCAAATTTACTTTGGCAGTCTCTCCAGTGGGTGAGTGAATGATCAATCACTTTTCCAAGAAAATTCTTGTCTTGTAGACTATGGTGAGAAGTAATACAAATAATTGTTAATTATTTTCCTTTCAGACCCACCTGGCACTCCTGATTACATTGATGTTACGAGGGAAACAGTCACCCTTAAATGGACACCCCCATTGCGTGATGGAGGCAGTAAGATTGTGGCTTACAGCATTGAGAAACGACAAGGAAGTGAAGACCGTTGGCTCAGATGTAACTTCACTGATGTCAGTGAATGCCAATATACAGTTACAGGACTCAGTTCAGGTGACCGATATGAATTCAGAGTGCTTGCAAGAAACGCTGTTGGTACAATCAGCCCACCTTCACAGTCTTCAGGCTATATCATGACCAGAGATGAAAACAGTAAGAATTATTTCTTATTATGCTTATATTTGGGTGCTCAGTCCATCTAGAGCTTCTTGCTGTACTGATGGGGAAAAGGGGGAAAGAAAATGTGACAGGTACTTCCAGTCAACTCAGAACATTCCTGTTTGTACTCAAAGATAGGAGGGTCTAAATTAAAGACTGAAATCTAGCAGGTATATGTAATCAGTTGCTGAAAGCTATGGACACTATGTTTCCATTGGATAAGGCACAGCAATTAGAAATTAGCAAAATTAGAAATAAATTGTAAACTTTATTGTTCTGACACACTGAATAATTTATAAATGAAAATGTGCCTCAGTTAGTTTGGCATACTGTAATGGCATATATTAATTATGTCTTCCACCTATTGTTAATATAATGCATTGTGTGCTTAAAGGAAAAATAAGTTTATAGTTCATATAAGAACCATTTTTTAGATAATTTCATTTTCTAAGTGAAGAATTCTAAATATAACTATCTTTTCTAATAAGTACATTGAAAAATAGTATCAGGAAAAATACCTATCTCTATGGGAATTTAATTATATCTTTTTCTTATTCAGTTGCTCCAACAATTGAATTTGGCCCTGAGCACTTTGAAGGCATTACTGTTAAAGCTGGAGAGAGCATTAGACTTAAAGCTCTAATCAAAGGACGTCCAGTACCTAAAGTGACATGGTTTAAGGATGGTAAGGAGATTGAGAAAATGATGAGTATAGAAATCACTACAGCTATTGGTTATAGCACAATCTTCATTAGAGATGCTACCCGGGATCATCGTGGAGTTTACACAGTAGAAGCCAAAAATGCATCAGGCACTAAACGAGAAGATATTACCTTTAGAGTACAAGGTACTGCACCAAACACTTTAATCGTGTTCTTTTAGAACAGCATTTTGTTCTACGTGCCAGAAAATCATAATTTTGAACCTTTTAAATTGCAGACACACCAGGAAAAGTTGGTGGACCAATACGATTCACAAACATTACTGGAGAAAAAGTCACGTTATGGTGGGACCCTCCAGCTAATGATGGTTGTGCATCTATTTCTCACTACATAATTGAAAAACGTGAAACCAGCAGGATTGCTTGGGCATTAGTTGAAGATAAATGTGAAGCCTGCAGCTACACAGCACTTAAACTAATTAAGGGCAATGAGTATCAGTTCCGTGTCTCTGCAGTGAATAAGTTTGGAGTTGGCAGACCATTGGAGTCTGATCCAGTTACTGCACAAATACCTTACAGTAAGTTTCCACCTCATTCTGTAGAAATAACTGTGGAGTTACCATCTCGTATTTCTAATGATAGTTTCTTTTTTTTAGCTCTCCCTGATGCACCAGGAACTCCAGAGCCTACCAATGTAACAGGAGACAGTATCACACTTACATGGGCAAGACCAAAATCAGATGGTGGAAGTGAGATAAATGAATATATTCTAGAAAGAAGAGAAAAGAAGAGCATGCGCTGGGTTAAAGTATCCAGTAAGAGGCCCATTACTGAGAACAGACACAGAGTAACCGGCCTAATTGAGGGCAATGAGTATGAATTCCATGTCATGGCTGAAAACGCTGCAGGAGTAGGACCTCCAAGTGACGTTTCAAAGCTGATTAAATGTAGAGAACCAGTCAGCCCACCAAGTGCTCCTAATGTTGTAAAGGTAACAGACACATCAAAGACTAGTGTAAGCTTAGAATGGACCAAGCCAGTTTTTGATGGAGGCATGGAAATAATTGGGTACATCATTGAGATGTGCAAAGCTGATCTTGAAACATGGCAGAAAGTCAACGCAGAGACGGTTCTTGCTACTAAATATACCGTTGTTGATCTGGAGGCAGGAGAACACTATAAATTCAGAGTTAGTGCTGTCAATGGTGCTGGCAAAGGAGAAAGTTGCGAAGTTCCTGCTTCAGTTCAAACTGTGGACAGGCTTTCTGCACCTGAAATTGATATCGATGCAAACTTCAAACAGACTCATATTGTAAGAGCAGGTGCAAGCATTCGTCTATTTATTGCCTTCTCTGGAAGACCTGTTCCTACTGCTGTGTGGTCCAAAGCAGATGCTAATCTTAGCTTGCGTGCTGATATTCAAACAACTGATTCATTCAGCACACTGACTGTGGAGGAATGCAATAGAAATGATGCTGGCAAGTATGTCTTTACTGTGGAAAACAACAGTGGAAGTAAGTCTATTACATTTACTGTAAAGGTTTTGGACACACCTGGTCCACCAGGTCCTATTACATTTAAAGATGTGACTCGACAATCTATTACTTTAATGTGGGATGCTCCTGTTCTGGATGGAGGTTCACGAATCCATCACTACATTGTGGAAAAACGGGAAGCAAGCCGTCGTAGCTGGCAAGTCGTGAGTTCAAAATGCACACGACAAATCTTTAAGGTCACTGATCTGGCAGAAGGTGTGCCATATTACTACCGAGTGTCAGCAGAAAATGAATATGGTGTAGGTGAGCCCTGTGAATTAACAGAACCAGTTGTAGCCACGGAAGAACCTGCACCACCTAAGAGACTAGATATTGTTGATACAACCAAATCTTCTGCAGTTTTAGCTTGGCTTAAACCTGATCATGATGGTGGTAGCCGTGTTACTGGATACCTTCTTGAAATGAAACAAAAAGGATCTGATACCTGGATTGAAGCTGGACAAACTAAACAACTTACTTTCACTGTTGAAGGCCTAGTGGAGAACACTGAATATGAGTTCCGGGTAAAGGCAAAGAATGATGCTGGCTATAGTGAGCCAAGAGAAGCTTTCTCTTCTGTTATTATTAAGGAGCCACAAATTGAACCAACAGCAGATCTCAGTGAAATAAGCAGACAGCTCATAACATGCAAGGCTGGAAGCACCTTTACTATTGATATACCAATCAGTGGGCGCCCAGCTCCAAAAGTGACATGGAAACTTGAGGAGATGAGGCTGAAGGAAACTGAAAGAGTGACTATCAAGACAACAAAAGACAGAACCACACTGACTGTAAAGGACAGTATGAGAGGTGACTCTGGTAAATACTACCTCACGCTTGAAAACATTGCTGGTGTGAAAACATTTACTATCACAGTGGTAGTCATAGGAAGGCCAGGTCCTGTCACTGGCCCAATTGAAATATCATCTGTCTCTTCTGAATCCTGTGTGTTGACCTGGAAAGAACCTGAAGATGATGGTGGCAGTGACATTACAAACTACATTGTAGAGAAACGTGAATCTGGCACAACAGCCTGGCAGCTGGTAAATTCCAGTGTGAAACGTACACAGATCAAAGTCACTCATCTCACAAAATACCAGGAGTACAGTTTCCGAGTAAGCTCAGAAAACAGATTTGGTGTGAGCAAACCCCTTGAATCAAAAACAGTAGTTGCTGAGCATCCATTCGGTAAGTGAACACTTTTCAAACCTTGTTCATTTCCTCTGATTGAGGTATTTGTAATAATTAACATTTTCTTCCCTGGCCTTTTGTTTTTTTGTTTTGGTTTTGTTTTTTTTTTTAAGTTCCACCAAGCCCACCTTCAAGGCCAGAAGTATACTCTGTGTCTGCAACTGCCATGGCCATTCGCTGGGAGGAACCCTATCATGATGGTGGGAGCAAAGTCATTGGATATTGGGTTGAAAAGAAGGAGCGCAACACCATCCTCTGGGTGAAGGAGAACAAAGTGCCATGCTGTGAATGCAACTACAAAGTCACAGGATTGGTGGAAGGCCTAGAATATCAATTCAGAACCTATGCTCTAAATGCTGCAGGTGTTAGCAAAGCTAGTGAAGCTTCCAGACCTGTAGTGGCTCAAAATCCAGTTGGTAAGTATTACTTTTAAGAGTTATGTTGTTATTTAAGCTAAAATAGAACTTACTTTATCATTTTTCTATTTTATTCTTCCAGATCCACCAGGAAGACCAGAAGTAACAGATGTCACCAGATCTACAGTTTCACTGAGCTGGTCAGCACCCCTTTATGATGGTGGAAGCAAAATTATCGGATATATTATAGAGCGCAAACCATATAGTGAATCTGGTGATGGACGCTGGCTGAAATGCAACTATACCATTGTCTCAGAAAACTTTTTTACTGTGACAGCTCTTAGTGAAGATGAAGCATATGAATTCCGTGTACTAGCAAAGAATGCTGCTGGTGTGATTAGCAAAGGATCTGAATCTACTGGTGCTGTCATTTGCAAAGATGAATACTGTAAGTATTCACTTAGAACATTTGAAAACGTACTGCTCTATTTTTAGTACTATCATATCCTTTGACTTTAATCTCTTTTTTTTCCTTATGACAGCACCACCAAAGGCTGAACTTGATGCCAGGCTACAGGGAGAAGTCGTGACTATTAGGGCTGGATCAGATCTTGTTCTTGATGCGGCCATTGGTGGGAAACCAGAACCAAAAGTTTTCTGGTCCAAAGGTGACAGGGAATTGGATCTGTGTGAAAAGATATCTCTGCAATATACCAGCAAACGAGCCATTGCAATTATCAAATTCTGTGACAGAAGTGATAGTGGAAAATATACTCTGACAGTTAAAAATGCCAGTGGGATGAAACAAATTTCAGTTCTTGTCAAAGTGCTTGGTATGTATCCTGTGATTAGCATTCATACTTTGTTTACTAAAAACCCCACATTCTTCTAAATAAGAGTGGGACGCTTTTTCCTTAGCTGCTATTAACAATACTTATTTTAATCTCTACCCAGATTCGCCAGGTCCATGCGCAGGCAAAATCACAGTAAGCAGAGTAACAGAAGAGAAATGTACTCTGGCATGGAACATTCCAGAGGAAGATGGAGGTGCACAAATCACTCACTATATTGTAGAAAGGCGTGAAACCAGCAGACTTCACTGGGTTATTGTTGAACCCGAATGCCAGACTTTATCATGTGTGGTAACAAAACTCATTAAAAATAATGAATACATCTTCCGTGTGAGGGCTGTCAACAAATACGGACCAGGTATTCCACTTGAAACAGAACCTGTGACTGCCAGGAATGCTTTCAGTGAGTGTTGCTATCTTCCATTCTTCATTTGAATTTGTGGAATATTTCTCATACATAGCAATTTAAAATATTTTTTTTTCTTTTTTTTTTTTTTTTTTCACCTTTTAAAAAACCTCAGCTATCCCAACACAGCCTGGTGCTCCTGAAGAAGTGACTGTTGGCAAGGAACATATCATTATTCAGTGGACAAAACCAGAATCAGATGGTGGCAGTGAGATTAAGGACTATCTTGTGGACAAACGTGAAAAGAAAAGTCTGCGCTGGACAAGGGTGAACAGAGATTACACTGTTTACGATACCAGACTGAAAGTCACTGGTCTTATGGAAGGCAGCCAGTACCAGTTCCGTGTCACTGCAGTGAATGCTGCTGGGAATAGTGAGCCTAGTGAAGCTTCACAATACATGTTATGTAAAGAACCATCATGTAAGTTGTCACGTTTTAAACATATTTTAATATTTAATTATAATAATGGAGCATACACCCACATTGACATTTTGATTAAGCTACTCAAAACCACTATGACCTCACTGAACTAGCTAGTAGTTTAAGGATAAACTTAAAAGCAGTTATAGTTCATTTTAAATGCATTTCCTGGCATTTAAACTGTTTACAAATTGTTTTTAACTGTAAAATGTTTCCTGCACCAATGTGAAATGTATTTTATTCTTTTTCAAAGATACTCCTGCAGCACCTTCAGCTCCAAGAGTTGTGGATACTACTAAGCACAGCATAAGTTTAGCATGGTCAAAGCCTACATATGATGGTGGTGCTGACATTTTAGGTTATGTTATTGAAATGAAAGAAGAAGGTACTGAACAGTGGTATCGACCACATACAACTGCTACTCTGAGGAATGCCGAATTCACTGTGACTGGTCTCAAAACAACCCAGAAATACCAATTCAGAGTTGCTGCTACAAATGTGAATGGTATGAGTGAATTCAGTGAATCATCAGCAGAAATAGAACCTGTGGAAAGAATAGGTAATTTGAAAACAATGTATATTTTAAGGAATAATTATATTTTCCTTTAGAGCTACTAAAAGACGAATTAATACATTTCTTACACCCTTCACCAGAAATACCTGAACTTGAGCTTGCTGATGATCTGAAGAAGACAGTTACAGTCAGAGCTGGTGGTTCCCTGCGCCTAATGGTCTCTGTATCTGGCAGACCTGCTCCTGTAATCACATGGAGCAAACAAGGTGTTGACCTTGTAAGTCGAGCTATTATTGATAATACAGACAGCTATACTCTGCTTCTTGTGGATAAAGTTAATCGGTATGATGCTGGGAAATATGTCATTGAGGCTGAAAATCAATCAGGAAAGAAGTCTGCAACTATTTCTGTAAAAGTGTATGGTAAGTACAGCTACAATTGTATTATGGGCATTACATCACTCATAGTGTGCATTGCTCAGGAATAAGAAAGTCATTCCATTACAAAGGAACTGTGCAGTTTAAAAAACATGTTCTGGAAGTCAGAGAAACAATCTAATCCAAAGGAATATACATTGTTTCTAAAGCTGTACTAGTTTATAAATCAAATCCCAGTGTTGTTTTTTAATATGCTGAAGCAATCATTGACTGTAATAGGAAACAATCTAAAGCGGAGAAAATACTTTTTTTTTTCTGTTTTAGATACACCTGGTCCACCAGCTGCAGTGAGAATTAAGGAAGTATCAAAAGATTCTGTGACACTTACTTGGGATATACCAACCATTGATGGTGGAGCCCCAGTCAACAATTATATAATTGAGAAACGTGAAGCTTCCATGAGAGCCTATAAGACTGTCACTACCAAATGCAGCAAGACATTTTATAGAGTTACTGGACTTCTAGAAGGAGCTTTATATTATTTCAGAGTACTACCAGAAAACATTTACGGCATTGGTGAAGCCTGTGAAACATCTGATGCAGTACTGGTATCTGATGTTCCTATGGTACCACAAAAACTTGAAGTGATTGACACCACTAAATCAACTGTTACTCTTGCATGGGAGAAACCACCCCATGATGGTGGTAGCAGATTGACTGGCTATGTTATTGAGGCCAGCAAAGCTGGAACAGAAAGATGGTTGAAGGTAGTGACACTGAAGCCTACTGTCTACGAGCATACAATTATCTCTCTCAATGAAGGTGAACAGTACTTGTTCAGGGTCAGAGCACAGAATCAGAAGGGCCTGTCAGAACCACGAGAGATTGTCACAGCAGTGACAGTACAAGACCAAAAAGGTATGTGCTTACTGTCAAAAATAACAGGATGAAGCTTACACTAAATTAATATGACATTTATAAAATGGATATTTAAAATACCAATGGTTTGCTTTTTACTTTAGTTCTACCAAGAATTGACCTCACTGGAATACTTCAGAAGACAATTCATGTACCTGCTGGCAAGCCCATTGAGTTAGCTATTCCAATTGAAGGACGACCACCTCCAGCTGCATCCTGGTTCTTTGCTGGATGTAAACTAAAAGAATCAGAACGCATAAAAATGGAGACTGTTGCTAAAATGGCTAAAATAACTGTGCGTGAGACCACCATACATGACACTGGAGAGTATACACTTGAACTGAAGAATGCAACTGGAACAGTCACTGACACAATAAAGGTTATAATCCTTGGTAAGGATTAAAGAAGATAATTGTCAATTATCTTCTCCATCTGAACTTTGTAACATCAGCAATATGATTCCTTTTCTCTACATTTTTATTTTAATTTATTTTTTTTCCTAGACAAACCTGGACCACCTGTTGGACCTATCCAAATTGATGAAGTAGATTCAAATTATGTAACCATCTCCTGGGAGCCACCTGAGCTGGATGGTGGAGCTACCCTTAGTGGCTACGTGGTAGAACAGCGTGATGCTCACCGTCCTGGATGGCTGCCAGTTTCAGAGTCAGTAACCAGGACAACATTTAAGTTTACCAGACTTGTTGAAGGTGCCGAATATGTGTTCCGTGTGGCTGCTACAAACCGCTTTGGAATTGGATCTTACCTCCAGTCTGAAATTATAGAATGCAAGAGCAGAATCCGTAAGACTGAATTTTTGCTTGTTCTCTATCTTTAAAAATAAGAAAAAAAAAGTATATTTAAGTGCACTTAGGACCCACACATAGATAAATTTTTCTAAATGTTACTGTGTCATTTTGCTGAATAAAATGGTACGTTATGATGCACAGTAGTCTTGTATTTCCAGAAGAAAATGCCATCTATACATATATATATAGGTATATTTAGATGCACTGCACAGAATCAGAAAGGTAAACTTGAAGTTTCTGCTCAGGTCTACCATTAGCCTTGAAAAATTGCTTTACCCTGTTACAAAACCAGTGGTATTTTACTGATGTAGTTTGTAAATTACTTTGATATCTAGCAATAGTAAGAGTTTGATAGAATATTACATTTTCATTCACAATATGTTGCATATTACTAATGTGTAGAATCATTTGACTCTTTATTCACTAATTCTTTATGTTTTTACAGGTATTCCTGGTCCTCCTGGCACTCCAGATGTTTTTGATGTGTCTCGAGATGGCATGACATTAACTTGGTATCCTCCAGAAGATGATGGTGACTCACAGATTACTGGTTATATTGTGGAACGCAAAGAAGTTAGAGCAGATAGATGGATCCGTGTAAATAAAGTTCCAGTCACTATGACTCGTTACCGTTCCACTGGGATGGTTGAAGGATTAGAATATGAACACCGAGTCACAGCAATTAATGCCAGAGGCACTGGGAAACCCAGCCGTCCTTCTAAGTCTGTTGTCGCCAGAGATCCAATTGGTAATTACTTTCATACACAGATTAAGCATATTATAAGAGACTTTCCACTTTTACTGATTTGGAAATTTATCTAGGTGTTTTAACAAATGAGATTCTGACTGGAGAAAACTAAGAAAATATAAGTAAAAACATCTCAGACTAAGTTTCCCTGTATAAATCCTGTAGACTTAATACAGATCATACGTTGCAAGTTAGTACTTGTTACATCTTTTAAAAATTTGTTAAAAAAAAAAAATCCCACCTCTATCTTCTCTTCTCTTCCAGCTCCTCCAGGTAAACCTCAGAATCCAAGAGTCACTGATACAACAAGAACATCTGTCTCCCTGGCTTGGAGTCCACCAGAAGATGAAGGTGGTTCTAAAGTTACTGGCTATTTAATTGAGATGCAGAAAGTTGATCAATTTGAATGGACCAAATGCAACACCACACCAACAAAGATTCGTGAATACACCTTGACACATCTCCCCCAGGGTGCAGAGTACAGATTCCGTGTGCTAGCCTGTAATGCTGGTGGGCCAGGAGAACCTGCTGAAGTGCCAGGAACAGTCAAAATAACAGAAATGCTAGGTAAGACACTTTTTTTTTTTTTTTAACTCTAATTGAAGTTTTAACTCTTATTGAAAGTTGTCTTACAAAAGTATTTGCCTAAAGCAAGTATATTATCTGTAAAACAGACATTGCATTATGCTTTAATTTTGTTTACAGAATATCCCGACTATGAACTTGATGAAAAATACCAGGAAGGTCTCATGGTGAGACAAGGTGGAGTTATTAGGCTTACAATACCCATCAAGGGCAAGCCCGTCCCAATATGCAAATGGACAAAAGAAGGACACGACATCAGCAAGAGGGCCATGATTGCAACTTCTGACACCCACACAGAACTTGTGATCAAAGATGCAGAAAGAGAAGACTCAGGCACCTATGATTTGGCACTTGAAAACAAGTGTGGCAGAAAAGCTGCATATATTAAAGTCAGAGTGATTGGCATTCCAAATCCACCAGAAGGGCCACTTGAGTATGATGACCTACAAGCTCGTTCTATCAGAGTAAGCTGGAGACCACCTACTGATGATGGTGGTGCAGATATCCTAGGTTATATTGTTGAAAGACGAGAAGTACCAAAGACTGCCTGGTACACTGTTGACTCCAGAGTGAAAGGTACATCACTGGTGGTAAAAGGGCTCAAAGAAAATGTGGAATATCATTTCCGTGTTTCTGCTGAAAACCATTTTGGTATTAGTAAATGTCTCAAATCTGAAGAACCAGCAGTACCAAAGACACCTCTAAGTAAGTCCTCTTTTAGATTATTTTTATAATTTTTAATTACTACATTATGGTTCTAAAAGTGCAATAGTATATGCAAATGTTTTCATGTTATGTCATTATTATTTCTATTATGTTTGTTATTATAATTATTAACAGATCCTCCAGAGCCTCCAAACAACCCACCTGAAGTGCTTGATGTTACAAAGAGTTCTGTCAACTTGTCCTGGTCCAGACCTAAAGATGATGGTGGTTCTCGTGTAACTGGCTATTACATTGAACGCAAAGAAACATCTACAGAAAAATGGGTCCGGCATAATAAAACACAGATTACCACTACAATGTACACAGTCACAGGACTTGTTCCAGATGCTGAATATCAATTCCGTATTATTGCTCAAAATGACATTGGTGAAAGTGAAGCAAGTCCTGCTTCTGAACCAGTTCTATGCAAGGATCCATTTGGTAATAACATGTTTGCATTAACAGATCTTCTGAAGAGCAACTTGGTAACCTGTAGAGAGGAATTTATTTTCTCTATCTACTTTCATTTGCAGACAAACCGAGCCAACCTGGAGAAATTGAGATCACTTCTATATTTAAAGACAGCATTACATTAGAATGGGAACGACCTGAAAGTGATGGTGGCAAAGAGATCATTGGCTATTGGGTTGAATATCGCCAGTCTGGAGAAAGCACATGGAAAAAATGCAATAAAGAACGCATCAAGGACAGGCAGTTTACAGTAGGAGGTTTACTAGAGGCTACAGAATATGAGTTCCGTGTTTTTGCAGAAAATCAGACAGGCCTCAGTAGACCTCGAAGGACTGCTATGGCAGTGAAAACTAAATTAACATGTAAGCAAAAACATATTGCTATATTTGCTGTGATATTGTTGTGCTTTGCTGTGTCAAACCACAGTGCCTCGATTTACATGCTGCCTATTTGTTTTACATGTTATTTGCCAACTGGACCATCCTAAAGCACAGTATAAGTCATGAGTATAGTTGAAAATTAATTTACAGTAATACAGTAATAGAGGAAAATTTCACAGTAATCATTTTCTTTTTTTTCTCTGTCATAGCTGGAGAAGCACCTGCCATAAGAAAAGAAATGCAGGATGTTACAACTAAACTGGGTGAAGCAGCACAGTTGACATGCCAGATCGTTGGGAGACCTTTGCCTGACATTAAATGGTACCGCTTTGGCAAAGAACTGGTGCAAAGCCGAAAATATAAAATGTCATCTGATGGACGGAATCACACACTGACAGTGATAACAGATGAACAGGAAGATGAAGGTCTCTACACTTGTATGGCTACCAATGATGTCGGAGAAATTGAAACTAGTGGCAAGTTATTATTGCAGGCACCTCCTCAGTTCCACCCTGGCTTCCCACTGAAAGAGAAATACTATGCAAGTGCAGGTGGCACCCTCCGCCTTCATATTGTATACATTGGCCGACCAGTGCCAGCAATAACTTGGTTCCATGGCAACAAACCATTGAGAGGATCAGAAACAATTACTATTGAGAACACAGAGCATTATACTCATCTTGCTATTAAGAATGTCCAGCACAAGACTCATGCTGGGAAGTATAAAGTGCAACTCAGTAACACATTTGGAACAGTTGACACTGTACTTAATGTGGAAATACAAGGTAATACATTTTGTTTTCATAATTTTTGTGGATTTTCTCAAGTATTTACTGGCAAAATAACTAAAAAAACTACATTTTTTTCTGTTACAGATAAGCCAGATAAACCAGTAGGGCCAATCATTATAGAGTCTATATTGAAGAATTCTGTGGTGATAAGCTGGAAACCACCAGATGATGATGGAGGTGCTATGATAACAAATTACATCATAGAGAAACGTGAAGCCAAGGAAGGAGCAGAATGGCAGCTTGTATCTTCAAGCATTTCAGGCACAACCTGTAGAATTGTTAACCTTACTGAAAATGCAGGCTATTATTTCCGTGTTTCTGCTCAGAATATATATGGCATTAGTGAAGCCCTGGAGGTTTCATCAGTTGTTGTTATGAAGCCTCCATTTGGTAAGTGGCTATCAAAATATCAATTTCTGTATGACCCTGCGACTACTAAGGCCAGCTTACTCCATTTTTTTAACTTTCTTTTTCTTTACAGAAAAACCAGGACAACCTGGTCAGCCAGTAGCAAGTGCCGTCACAAAGGATTCTTGCGTTGTCTCATGGAAACCACCTACAAGTGATGGTGGTGCAAAGATTAGAACTTACTATCTTGAGAAGCGTGAGAAAAAGCAAAACAAGTGGATTTCTGTAACAACAGATGAAATTCGTGAAACAGTCTATTCTGTGAAAGATCTTATTGAAGGTCTTGAATATGAGTTCCGTGTAAAATGTGAAAATCTTGGTGGTGAGAGTGTGTGGAGTGAGGTATCACAACCAGTCATTCCAAAATCTGATGTACCAATTCAAGCTCCACGTTTCAAGGAAGAACTAAGGAATCTGAATGTGAAATTTCAAGCTAATGCCACATTTGTCTGCAAAGTCACTGGTCATCCTAAACCAATTGTCAAATGGTACAAACAGGGCAAAGAAATCATGCCAGATGGTGAAAAGATCAAGATACAGGAATTCAAGGGTGGATATCACCAGATGGTCATCACAAATGTAACAGATGATGATGCCACAGTATATCAAGTTAGAGCTACTAACCAGGGAGGATCTGTGTCTGGCACTGCTTCTTTGGATGTTGAAGGTAAACGAAGGGTCTTGTTTCCTAAGACAAATTATTTTTAAGCATTGAGTGTTTAAACTATTGGTGCTCTTCTCATGTGCTTTTGGTGATGTGTTACTTTTTTCTTCCTCTTTCTATTCCAGTCCCTGCAAAGATTCACTTGCCCAAAAACCTGGAAGGCATGGGAGCTGTTCATGCCCTCCGAGGGGAAGTAGTGAGCATCAAGATTCCATTCAGTGGCAAGCCTCACCCTGTGATCACATGGCAGAAAGGACAAGACCTTATTGATACTAATGGACACTACCAAGTCATCGTAACACGATCATTTACGTCTCTTGTTTTTCCAAATGGCGTTGACAGAAAAGATGCAGGGTTTTACATTGTTTGTGCCAAAAACAGATTTGGAATTGATCAAAAAACAGTTGAATTAGATGTTGCTGATGTGCCTGATCCACCAAGAGGTCTGAAGGTAACTGACATTTCAAGGGATTCAGTCAATTTAACCTGGAATGAACCAGCTACTGATGGTGGAAGCAGAGTCATAAACTACATTATTGAGAAACGTGCTACAACAGCAGAACGATGGATTCGTGTTGCGCAAGCTCGTGATACACGATACACAGTGGTGAACCTATTTGGCAAGACCACCTACCAGTTCCGTGTAATTGCAGAAAACAAGTTTGGCCAAAGCCAGCCTTCTGAACCCACTGATCCAATTATAACAAAGGAAGATAAGACCAGAGTCATGAACTATGATGAAGAAGTTGATGAGACCAGAGAAGTCACCACAGTTAAAGCAGCTCACTATTCTACAAAGGAACTCTATGACAAATATATGATTGCAGAAGAGCTTGGACGTGGGCAGTTTGGCATTGCACATCGCTGTATTGAGGCAGTTTCTAAAAAGACTTACCTGGCCAAGTTTGTTAAAGTAAAGGGTGCTGACCAAGTTTTAGTAAAGAAAGAAATTTCCATTCTAAATATGGCTAGGCACCGAAATCTCCTGTATCTTCATGAATCATTTGAGAGCCTAGAGGAATTGGTCATGATCTTTGAATTCATTTCTGGAGTTGACATCTTTGAAAGAATCAGCACAGCTTCATTTGAACTTAATGAAAGAGAAATAGTGAGTTATGTACGCCAGGTCTGTGATGCACTAGAATTTTTACATGGCCACAGCATTGGCCATTTTGATATTAAACCAGACAATATTATTTACTTCACAAGAAGAAGCTTTGTGGTTAAAATTGTTGAATTTGGTCAAGCCAGACAACTGAAGCCTGGTGACAGCTTTAGACTTCAGTTCACTTCTCCTGAATACTATGCACCTGAAGTACATCATCATGATGTGGTCAGCACAGCTACTGACATGTGGTCCGTTGGTGCTCTAACATACATACTTCTCAGTGGCATTAATCCTTTCATTGCTGAAACAAATCAACAAGTTATTGAAAATATTCTAAATGCTGAATACAACTTTGATGATGAAGCATTCAAAGACATAAGCATTGAGGCCATGGACTTCATTGATCGCCTACTAGTAAAAGAAAGAAAATCTCGGATGACAGCTGCTGAAGCGCTTAACCATGCATGGCTAAAACAGCAGACAGAAAAGACCAGCACTAAAGCCATCAAGACCTTGAGGCACAGGCGTTACTACCAAACGCTAGTAAAGAAGGAGTGGAACACAGTTGTGTCAGTAGCCCGCATTTCCTGTGGAGGTGCAATTAGATCTCAGAAAGGCATAACAGTGGCTAAAGTTAAAGTTGCACCAGTGGACATTGGCCCCATTGCTGGGCAGATAAAGCATGCTGTTACAGAAGAAGGAGGGCATGCCAAATACGTATGTAGGATTGAAAACTATGATCAGTCCACTCAAGTCACATGGTATTTTGGTATGAGGCAATTAGAAAGCAGTGAGAAATATGAAATCAATTATGAAGAAGGTGTGGCAACCATGTATGTCAAAGATGTTTCTAAATCTGATGATGGTACCTACAGATGCAAGGTAGTAAATGACTATGGTGAGGACAGCTCTTATGCAGAACTTTTTGTTAAAGGTGTGAGAGAAATTTCTGAGCATTACAGATGCAGAACTGTTAGGAAAGTGAAACGACGGGTTGATACAATGAGACTATTAGAGCGTCCACCAGAATTTACTCTGCCTTTGTATAACCGCACTGCATATGTTGGAGAAAATGTCAGGTTTGGAGTAACTATAACAGTTCACCCAGAACCTCGTGTAACATGGTTCAAATCAGGCCAGAAAATCAAACCTGGTGATGATGATAAGAAGTATACTTTTGAATCAGACAAGGGTCTTTATCAGCTCATCATCAACAATGTTACCAAAGAAGATGATGCCGAATACAGTGTTGTGGCACGTAATAAATATGGCGAAGACAGCTGCAAAGCTAAACTGACTGTGATTCCACATCCACCTCCAGCAGATGCCACACTAAGGCCAATGTTCAAAAGACTGCTGGCAAATGCTGAATGTCAAGAAGGCCAAAATGTCAGTTTTGAGATCAGGGTATCTGGTGTACCAAAACCAACACTGGAATGGGAGAAAGATGGTCAACCTCTATCATTTGGTCCTAACTTTGATATAATTCATGAAGGTTTAGACTATTATGCTTTGCATATCAGAGATACTTTACCAGAAGACAGTGGTTATTACAGAGTTACTGCTACAAACAGTGCTGGATCTACAAGCTGTCAGGCTTATCTAAAAGTTGAACGCTTGAAATATGTCAAGCGTGAGTACAAGAGTGAAGAAGAGCGGAAGAAGCATGTACAGAGGCAAATCGACAAGACCTTACGAATGGCAGAAATCCTTTCTGGGGTTGAAGCTATTCCACTGACACAAACTGCACAGGAGGCTCTCAGAGAAGCTGCTATCTTATATAAACCAGCTGTTAGCACTAAGACTGTCAAAGGTGAATATGAAATTAAGAAAGAAGAAAAGAAAGAAGAAAGAAGACTTCGCATGCCCTATGAGGTCCCAGAGCCTCGCAAACATGTGCGCACTACTCTTGAGGAAGATCAGAACATTAAACACTTTGTGCCTCTGTCAGACATGAAGTGGTACAAGAGGCTGCGAGACCAGTACGAAATGCCAGGCAAACTTGAGCGAACTGTTCAGAAACGCCAGAAACGTATACGCCTTTCTAGGTGGGAGCAATTCTATGTGATGCCGCTGCCACGCATTACTGATCAGTATAAGCCTAAATGGCGCATACCAAAGCTAACACAAGATGATCTTGAAATTGTGAGGCCAGCACGTCGTCGTACCCCATCTCCTGACTATGAATATTACTACAGACCAAGAAGGCGGTCACTTGGTGATTTATCTGATGAGGAATTACTCCTACCTATTGATGACTATTTAGCCATGAAGAGAACTGAAGAGGAAAGGATGCGTCTTGAGGAAGAGCTGGAGTTAGGTTTTTCTGCTTCACCACCAAGTAGAAGCCCTCCACGCTTTGAACTGTCTTCCCTTCGGTATTCTACTGCAGGAGCACAGGTCAGTTCAGAGGAAGAAAGAAAAAGAGAGCTGAGGTATTCAAGCTATCACATCCCAACTAAAGCTGAGACTAGTGCAAGCTATGCAGAGCTTCGCCAACGCCACGATAGGGCTGCCTACAGACCACCTAAACAAAAGCAAAGAATAATGGCTGAAAGAGAGGATGAAGAATTGCTACGTCCTGTTGGCACTACCCAACGACTCTCTGAATACAGGAGTGAGCTCGAATATATGGCAGAGGAGGAAAAGAGTAGACTCAGGAGAAGAAGGGAAAGAGAAATAACTGATATCACATCAGAAGAAGAAGAAGAAATAGAAATGGTACAGCACGTTCACAGGGAATTTTCACCTCCTTCTAGATTACTAAGGAGAAGAAGATCTCTTTCTCCAACTTACATTGAGTTGATGCGTCCTGTATCTGAATTAATTAGGCCTCGCTCACGACCTCCTGATGAAGCTGAGAGAAGATCCCCAACACCAGAGAGAACACGACCACGCTCACCTAGCCCTGTTTCTAGTGAGAGATCACTCTCTCGGTTTGAGAGGATGGCAAGATTTGATATATTCTCTAGATATGAGTCCATGAAATCTGCCTTGAAAACTCAGAAAACTATGGAAAGGAAATATGAAGTTCTAACTCAGCAGCCTTTCACCCTTGACCATGTTCCTCGCATTACCCTGAGAATGCGCTCACACCGGGTACCGTGTGGCCATAATACAAGGTTCATTCTAAATGTCCAGTCAAAACCAACTGCTGAAGTGAAGTGGTACCATAATGGTATTGAGCTCCAGGAGAGCAGTAAGATACATTTTACTAATACCAGTGGTGTATTAACTCTGGAGATCCTTGACTGCCACATTGATGACAGTGGAACATACCGCGCAGTATGCACAAACTACAAAGGGGAATGCTCTGATTATGCAACACTAGATGTTACAGGAGGAGACTACACTACATACTCTTCTGAGCGGAGAGATGAAGAAGTACCGAGGTCAATTTTACCCGACCTAACAAAAACAGAGGCATATGCAGTTTCCTCATTTAAGAAAGCATCTGCTACGGAAGCAAGTTCCTCAATAAGAGAGGTCAAATCAGAAATGTCATCAACAAGAGAATCACTTTTATCATACAAACATTATGCTGCTTCTGAAGAAAAAATCACTGCAGCTGAAGAAAAATCATTGGAAGAAAGGACTGTACACAAGGCATATAAAAGCACTCTACCAGCAACAATTCTTACAAAGCCACGGTCAGTCACAGTTTCTGAAGGGGAGACTGCAAGATTTTCCTGTGATGTTGATGGTGAACCAGCACCAATAATAACATGGCTCCACGCAGGTCAACCTATTGTTTCTTCAACGCGCTTCCAAGTCACACGAACACAGTACAAGTCTACCTTTGAAATTTCTTCGGTCCAGATATCAGATGAAGGAAGTTACGCTGTTGTGGTGGAAAACTCTGAAGGAAGACAGGAAGCGCATTTTACTTTGACTATTCAAAGAGCAAAAATTTCTGAAAAAACAATTACAGCACCTCCAACAATCAAATCTGAGCCTCATGTAAAGTCTCCAGAACCACTTAAGTCACCTAAACGAGTGAAATCACCTGAACCCATCAGCAGCCCTCCAAAAGCAAAGTCACCACCTGGAGACAAAACAGTGCCAGCAGAGAAAGTACAATTATCAACTGCTTCTTCACCAAAAATAAAAGAACATCTGAAAGCAGAAACCCTTGGAGATAAGGTAAAGTTATCCTGTACAGTTGAAAGTAGCGTTTTAAGTGTCAGAGAAGTGGCCTGGTATAAGGATGGCAAAAAACTGAAAGAAGACCATCATTTCAAGTTTCATTATGCAGCAGATGGCACCTATGAGCTCAAAATCCATGAGCTCATGGAATCTGATAAAGGAGAATACACCTGTGAAATTATTGGAGAAGGAGGTGTTTCAAAAACTAACTTACAATTTACTGGCCAAGTATTTAAAAATATCCATTCCCAAGTAAGAAGTGCATCTGAAACTCATAAATCTGTTCAGAAAGAGGATGAGGTGCTTACAGTTTCTACCCAGAAGAAATCAGCAGTGGCAACTGAAGAAAAAAGAGCAGTTCAAGAAGTTGTTAAAAAGTCAATTGTTAATGAAGACATCAAACATTTGAAAGCAGAAATTAAAGCTTCTTCAACTAAAATGACAGTGTCCGAAGGACAGAAATTGATGTTGAAAGCCAGCATTCCTGGTGCCTCTGAAGTAAAATGGGTACTAAATGGAATGGAGCTGAGAAATTCAGATGATTACAGATACGGTGTTTCTGGAAGTGATCACACACTAACTATTAAAAAGGCTAGTATCAAAGATGAAGGTATACTCACCTGTGAGGGTAAAACTGACGAAGGTATTATTAAATGCCAGTATGTTCTGACCTTCGCTAAAGAGCGCTCCAATGAACCAGCATTTATAATGCAGCCCAAGTCTCAAAATGTCAATGAAGGACAAGATGTATTGTTGAACTGTGAAGTTGCTGGGGATCCATCTCCTGAAATAGAATGGTTTAAGAATAATCAACCTGTAAGTATTTATTTAATATATTTATTTGAAAAAGTAGAATTATTGATAAACTCGATTTTAATGAAATCTTTTTTTTTTTTCCTCCTCAGATTGCCATTACATCACACATCAGAGTAACACGCTCTAAAAACATGTATTCTCTTGAGATTCGGAATGCAACAGTGAGTGACACTGGAAAATACACAGTCAAAGCAAAAAATTACCATGGGCAGTGCTCTGCTACAGCATCTTTAACTGTACTTCGTAAGTTTGTTCCCTGGGTCTTGCGTTCTGTCTTATCACAGATATTTTGCTGTGGTGTGTCTACTAAAATGAATAATGATAAAAGCCACAGGTAATGTTGATTTACATATTTTAACAAGTTTCTATTTCTTTTCTGTATTTTATATATAGAGAACTAAAATAGCATTAGAAATTATTGTAACAGCCAAAGAGGAGCAAATAGGTGCTCTGTTACATCAGTAGATGCATGTTAACAGAGGGCTGTGAGCATCCCTTCTAAGATGACTCTTAATGACCTTGGTGCTAGCAATTACTCTTTCCTTATTTCCTAATAGAATCTGTTCCACTAACACAAATTCCACAGTTACAAATTTTTATGGTAACTTAGCAATAACTGAACTGTATTTAGCATTTTATTGGCTGTACCATATCCCAGTTCCTAGCATCAAGGGGTTGATATGATTTGCTTGTATGATGGTGCTTGTGTTTAAAAGAAAGCTGCAGTGATTGACCTTTTACCATTGTCTTTTATAGCTACAGAAAAATGCAGTGAAATACAGACCTTCCTATACCATGATTGTAAGAACCTGAAACTGTTTCACAACTTCTACAAAAATGAACTGTGTACACACAATTTCTCAGTCTAATACTAGAAATCGTTCCAAAAGGAAACTTTGTATCATGATCTGTGTCTTCTTATGTTTTTCCTTCAGGCTTATACACACAAGTCACCTTTTAGTTTTCCACTTGTTTAATTTATAAATTATCATTTGTGATTTGGATGTCTTGAATGAAATAACTGTAAACAATTTTATACTTCACTGCAGTTTTCCATTGAAAGCAAACTATGTTGTTTCATAATTTCTGTAAAATTAACCTTACAGAACTGCATGACTTTGTTTGTTAATGTGATGTTATTGGTCTTTCCTTCTATGTTTGCGATGTTCTCCAGCTCTAATAGAAGAACCTCCAAAAGAGGTAGTATTGAAGACAAGTGGCGACGCAAGCATGCACGAAAGTTTTTCTTCTCAATCCTTTCAAATGGCTTCTTCTAAACAAGAGGCTTCATTCAGCAGTTTCAGCAGTAGCAGCATGACTGAAATGAAATTTGCAAGCATGTCTGCCAAAAGCATGTCCTCCATGAAAGAATCCTTTGTAGAGATGAGCTCCAGCAGTATTAAGGGGAAATCTAGCATGACTCAACTGGAGAGTTCAACTAGTAAAATGCTTAAATCAGGTCTGAGAGGTGAGCAATACAATTACTGGTAGAGTTAGTACTTCAAATATCCCAAAGTAGTTCTTGGAGTAAACCTTCTGCATGGCTTAGTGGAAACAAACTAACTTGGTATTTTTTCTCCTGTTTTGTAAAGGAGCACCACCCAAAATTGAAGCTCTCCCATCTGATATCAGTATTGATGAAGGAAAAGTTCTCACACTCTCTTGTGCCTTTTCGGGTGAACCCACTCCTGAAATAACATGGTACTGCAGAGGGAGAAAAATTACCAGTCAGGACCAGCAAGGCAGATTCCATATTGAAACCAGTGAAGATCTAACCACCCTGATCATCATGGATGTCCAAAAGAACGACGGTGGACTTTATACCCTGAATTTAGGAAATGAATTTGGTACCGATTCTGCCACTGTGAATATTAATATTCGATCCATTTAGAAAGCTTGATCTATATTATTTACACTTGTCTTTTTACAAGTGATTAATATATGGACTGAAATATCTGATCTGTAAATATATTAAAAAAATATTTTTGTACCTACCTGAAAGAGACGAAGTCCAGAGCTATACATTATGACTTATAGTCATTATTGACCTAAGAATTTTAAACACTTTTTTCACTGACATGTACATACTGTATATAGCCGAAGTTAACGGTTATGAAGTTTTGTACCATTTATTTTGACATTTTGAAACGTAACTTTTGGAACTAACAGTTGGTAGGAGAAAGTTTTCTAGTGAACGACTACCCTGCTCAACATTTAACTAATTTTTGTGCCTCAACTCATTGTTGATGTCTAAGAATACCTCAACAGGTAGAGAGGCTCCCTGTTGAAGATTACCTACACCTAAGAGATGATACGTGCATAGTATTTCATATGTGCACGAACATTTATGTTGCATCAGAAATGTAAGGCATTGGTGATGCTTGCAATTACCCTCCTGTAAGCACTGCTTTAATGCTTTACGTTGCATCTGATTATGTCATAATTTCCATACTTGACTGACAATTTTTGGTCAATGTGCAAGCGGCCAGCACATTGTCCACCCACTTGTCTGTGTACTGCTTCTGACACATTGAATGCCTGAATAGCTTTAAAAAAATAACATCACCTGGCCATCCCCTTAATCAACAAAGCTATTTAAGTACTCAAGTGCAGTAGTAGTACCCCTTCTCAGAGGTTCATAGGGTGCAGTGATTGAGTTTGGTTGGTAGTATTAGACTTCCAGTAGTCAATTCAAGGCAACTAAGCAAAGAACCACAGTTTGAAAACAAACTGTTGCAACAACATCAAATACAGCCCTGCACTTCAATTTGCTTTAGTTCTCCTAATGTAGTAATAAATCTTGTTAGCTGTTGAACCTCCTTGAGATAGAATTGTTAATTTGAAATAAAGCATGCTTTCTGCACCATAAAATCTACAGCTCCTTGTTATTTACTTATTCTGGACTGCTGTTGCTTATCTGCCATTTTCCGGAAGAGGAGAAAGAGTGAGGAAGAGACTATTTTCTTCACCAAGATGCCAAGAAGCCTTTATTTATTAATTTACAGCTCTT
>JANHGL010017949.1:0-14133 GCA_024611195.1 Ceyx melanurus | reverse complement strand
TTTGACCTTTGACCTTCTCTTTAAAAAAATCTGAACAAGGCCTATCTTTAAAACAACCAGGCAAACAAAAAAACAAACAAGCAAACAAAACAAATTAAAACCCCAACCAACCAACAAAAAAACAAACCACATCCATAAGTTACAGTTTTGTTTGGATCATTTAGTCCTCTCTCCCATGTGTTCTGGTTAGACCAGTCAGGATACAGCCACAGGTGTACCTATGTGTACTGGTGCATAAATAGCTATGATGAATGTGTCCTACCATGAAGAAAAATGATGGCACGTGACAGCAAAGCAGAGAAGGAGCCTGACTACTTTCTTATGGCACTCACCTGCTGAACAACATTCTGCTTTGTTCATCCAGATTTAACAAAGTGCTAAATAAATTAAGTTCTTCAATTATACCTTCTAGTCACAAATATATGTACACAGTGGGAAAAGCAACAGTGAAGTGTTGTTTTTAGAAAGGCTTGAAGTGCAGGGCTTTACTCTGTCTGCTAGCAAACACGAATCGGTTAGACAGCCTTTGTCCCATTGTGACACACTGGGTTCACTGCTGCCTAGGGTGAAGACAGCAGCTTCCAAATCTTAGTTCACTGTTCACATAAGCTACTAAAGTGCCATATCCTTTCAAGACAGTGCAATTCTAAGGATGTACATAGACCATTACAGTCATCTGGGGAGCTTTACAAGATAAATACAAATCTATACGGTCTGTTGGTCTTCAATGTTACAAGATGTTAACTTTGGATTTGGGCACACAGGTTCTATAGAAATCCTCTTTAAGTGGTAATTCCCTTTTAGAACTGGAACCCTTAGGTTCAGCCCTCAAAATAGTTACAAAACAGAAGTTCTGTTACAGAAGTGCCTGTAGCAGGCATGTTTCACGTTTGTTTGTTTTGTTGGGTTTTTTATAATACAGAATAATGAGGAACAGGTTTTAAAAAGTTAGTTTTCAGCCAGAGACATGCCCTGCATTCAGGTATTGTACTCCTTTAAAAAATTAACTTATGCAAGCAGGACCAGCTACACCACAATACTTATCTCACAAATTGTGAGATAACAAGCAAAACTCAAGTTTATAGTCTGTGAAAAAATAACCTTAACACAAGCAGCAGTGATTATTTTTTTTTTAAATGCAGAATCAATCTCTGAAGCAGTCATATCCCCAAAACTTGCTTTCTCTGGAGGAAAACAAACATTAACAACATCAAGCTGACTTATGATTCTATGATGATTCCTATACACCAAGTGGAGAGAAACACAATCATTAATTTTGAGGCATTTAAAGCCCCTTAACATTGAGATCACAGTATTCACAAATCTCCAAATCACTGACTGTCCTTTTACTGACAGTAATTCTTTATAATACAAGCTGGTAAGTATTTAAGACCATTGCATTTCAATTATCTGCTGCTGGAGAATTCAGCGATGTAACACAGTGACTACAAGTAATCACTTTGCACCTAAACATATATAGCATGCTTATACTTCCCAGATGAAGTGCATAGCAATGCACACAGGGTGGGCAACAAAGGAGGAGCAGGATGCCATTGTGCAGCAAGAAAACTATGACAGTTGCTATGGTGGGATGACTCATACAACTGGAGTGTTGCACTGCGTAGTTATATACTTTTCAGACAGGATAGGCAAGGACAGAGAGCCTGTGGATTAGTTCTCTTATGTTAGGAGTGTCTTGCCTGTCTGGAAATTAATAGTGGGTTGAATACGTACGGGTAAGAATCAGTGGGAAGGCTGATATCATGATAGGCATCTGTTATAGACCATCCAACCAGGATGAAGAGGTAGATTAAATACTCCACAAGCAGCTGGGAAAAATCTTACAATAACTAACCCTCATTCTCATGGGGGACTTCAACTTATCAGATATCTACTGGAAATACACTACAGCAAAGAGGAAACAATCCAAGAGGTTACTGGAGTGGGTGGAAGGTGAGCCAACTAAGGAAAGTGCATCACTGGACCTGGTGTTTTTAAACAGAGAATGACATGTGGGTGATGAGGCTGTCTTGGGCATGGTGATCATTAAGTGATTGAGCTCATGATTCTTGGAGAAGTAGGGAGAGTTCCACAGAACTGCTGCCTTACGAGTTCTGGAGGGAAAACTTTGACCTATTCAGGAATTTGATTGACAGTCCCTTAGGAGGCAGTCCTGAAGTGCAAAGGAGTCCAGAAAGGCTGGACATTCAAGAATGAAATCTTAACAATGCAGTATCAAGCTGTCCCCAAGTGCTAAGAAGAGCTGATGGGGGAGAAGGCCAGCATGGCTGAACGGGGAGCTTACATTGAAGCTCAGGAAAAATAATAAAAACCAAACCAAAAACAAAACAAAAAAACAAACACCAACCACACCAAAACAAAACCAAAAGCCAAGCAAACAAATCCTCCCCACCCCCAGAAAAACAAAACAAAACAAAAAACAAACAAACCCAAAACAACAACAAAACAAAATCCAAGGAAGTTTATGACCATTGGAAGAAGGGAAAGACTCCTCTCAAAGACTACAAGGATGTGAGGTTATGCAGGGAGAAAATCAAAAAGGCCAAAGCCCAACTAGAACTTAAATTAGCTAGTGCTACAGAAGACAATAGAAAACCTATCTTTAAATACATTAGCAACATGATGACTAAATAGAATCTCCAGGCTTTATTAGATGTGGTAGGAACCATAGTGACAAAGTATGCAGAAAAGGCTGAAATACTTAATGCTACCTTCATCTCATTCTTCATAGAAGACCAGTTTTCTCAAGGTACCCATCCTGTTGAGCCAGGGAAGTTAAAGACAGGGACAAGGGGTGCTTCTCTGAACATCTCTTTTAATACTTATTTTTACAATGGTTGTAAATGTAATACATAATCCATTAAAGCAAACATTGAGAAAAGCAATGTACAAGCAGGTGTGTGGGCAGATATGCATAGAAGGGCTAAGTGCATGGAACTGACAGAATGGAGCAGGAGTGACAGCGCTGAGCTAGTATCCACGAGTCACTTCACTCCTACAAACCATTCCCTTCAACCCCCACATAATGGATTATAAACTGGTATTTTATACATGAGCAACAGTGAATATGTTTTTACTCAACATTTGGACCTATTCTGGTTTAGATAAATACACATTCCCAAAAGCTTCCACTCCATTCCCATCTGTCCTTTCCCATCTCCTTCAAAAACACCAAATTATTCATACACATGAAAGCAAGACTGGTTAAACCAAATTAAAGATGATTTTATTATAGAAACAGATTTTGGTATATGCTTGAGTGCAAAAGCCTGTACATTTAACAATTTCATAAATCAAAAACTGTAAATGGCTTAAGTGCTCTACAGCCAATACATTATAGACCAAATTCATCCCTAAATGATTACCCCAAAAATCCCCCAAAGCTCACAGCACTAAACACTAAGAACCTTATGGACTAAGGTGCTAGTAGGCACTGTTATACTGTATTACTCAATTATTGAGTTAGACTCCAATCTCACAGTTAATGCAAATTTACACTGATCGAACTGAGAGCAGAATCCATCTCCTGATGTATACCATCCTTGGATGATATAAAGGAGTAAAAAAAACCCAGAAGCTCCCTTTGTATAAATATGTCATAAATAAAACACATATAGATACAAATATTAATTACAGCAGCAGCTTAATGGTCTAATCTCAGCTCTTGCTTCTATAATTGCTAAAAACACATCTTCATTGAGCAGAGTAATCTTAACAGTGCTGCATTAACCACTTGTGATGCTACACACTCTAGAAACATTTCATGCACATTTTGAAGCCTTTAGCAGATCTCTAGATTTTTAGAAGTAGGTAGAAATTTCTGATGCAAAAAAAATAAATAAATTATTAAATATCCAAGGTTTGGTACAAATGCTTCATATTAAGTTACTTTTATACATTTGCTTAGAAAAATACACTAAATATTTCTACTTTCATTGGCTAGAAAGGACCAAATTATGTATACCCTTGTGTTTCTAGAGAAGGCAATGTCAATTACCATCAAGCTGCTAGAGTAGACAGTGCCCATTCCCACAGCCCTTTCACAGTAAAAAAAAAAAACCAACCAACTCCAAAACCCCAACAACTACCTATTGCAGGACAAATCACAGCTCCTGGTGGACGACCTGATACAAAGAGGCCCATGGCACAAGTCACGTTTTCTCCAAATAGAAGGAAAACTTTCACTGAGATTTTAACTTGCAGGTTTACTCACATATTAGTCAGATCTTGATGCTTATTAAAAAGAGCTACATTTACAAACGTGGATGCTTATTTAAGCCATCATTTGTTCCAAAAATGCACATTCATACTGTGAAATATTAGGAAAATACTCTTGCAAATAAACTATATAAAGATAAAATACACTTCAAAGATAGTTTTTATGTTATTTTATAAAGTGCAGAGAAATCCTTCTAAAAAGGGAAATGACTCCTTCCTATAACAATGGTATAATTACAGCAGCTTTTGCATAGCATTATTTATAGAAAATTGAATACTTTGTTTCTTCAGAAAGGAGAGGATGAAACAGTCTCTTCCAGTTCAGATCTTTCCTTTGATTCTAATCTATTCTCTTCAGGAATAGTTGATGATACCAGATCACCATTGACAGCACTTCTAGAACAGTGAGCAGATCCTATGAAGACACATGTAAGTATTAAATTTTCAACTCAAAAAACCACCTCATCCAATGTTAGCAAATAAAATAAATATTTCCTATATTTAAGCAATCAGAAGCACAATTAGTTTGGACTTCTGAAAGATTTCAATGCCAAGGATGATTGGATATGAAGAATGTTCACCTAGTACAAATCAAGTATTTTTTTATATATCCAACATTTTTTACATTATGAAGGACAGTAATCTGTGAGGTGCACACATACTCTCTATGAGGAACACAGGAATTACTTACAAAAAACCCTAATGCATTAATTAAAAACAATTTATAATATTAAAATGAAATGGATGACTTCTAACACAGTAGAAGAGGGGAAGCAAACAAACAGTAACAAAAAAAATAAAATAAAAAAACAAAAACAAACAACACCAACAACAAAAAACCAAAACAAAACAAACAAAACAAAACAACAACACAACAAAAAAACCTGAGCTAGAAACTATCACTATGTGGAAAGGAAACAAAAAAGCCCGGCGTTAGAAGAAACACACAGGACAAAAGACTTTTCTCAGCAGTTCTGAAGAAAGTCAGACTGAGTAACCAAAACCACAAGGTCCAGATGGTAACAACAAAAGCCTTGTGTTACAGTAAGCTAAACTGAGGTGCACCTGTATTAGTAATAACACACAGAATAGAATCTAAACTAAGTTTATTAGTTTGGGTTAACAGCTGCCATACCCTATATGCTGGTGGCAGACTGAAGTGAAGTGAAAGATGTGATAATCCTGCAACAGGCTCTCTGAGCCTCAGAGAGCCTAGGAAATGGTGCAGAGGTGCCAAAACTTGTTTTGTGATAGAATGTAAACCTTTTGTGCTCATATGGGCTTTCAGCAATGTCCAGGCCTGGGTTTTTTTTCAATCCAGTTGAGGTAGTATGTACTATGAAAGGAAGAAATGCAAACCAGAACTAGTCAAGTTAAAGTCTCCCTGAGTGGAGTTAGGAGTCAAAATGACAGCAAAATTAAATAGAAAAAAACCAACCCAGATGAAATGGTTACTAGCTCAGTAGGCCCATCTGTCTAATCAAGACAGAATAATATCCTCATTATGACATAATTTCTTAAATTTTTGGTTGGTTTTATTTAATATTGGCAAGGTTGCACTTTATCAGAACAGTGCTGTTCTGTACAAAGGCAAGGGGCCATTGAAATGAAACATCACACCATTTATAGGAGTCACAAAAAGTAGAATTTGTTTTTTGACAACAAGCAGATGACAAACAACAGTATTCCACACCACTTAACACAACATCATTCTTGAGTCAAAATCCCTTTTCTGGTATATGTCTGTGTTTAATCTTGCCAGTAGTCCCACTGATTTCAGTACAACTACTGCAGCTGTAAGATCCTTTTCATCATGAATGAAACCCAGCAAAGTCAGCCACATAAACTACACAATTGCTTTGATTATAAATAGGAGTCTTACAATTGAAGCTTTGTGTGTTCTTCCGCCTGCTGGTATAAGTAGGAACAGCTGCTGTAACCAGAAGGATACAAAAGAAAACCACCTCTCTGCAAACTTACGCTGCATATCTTCAAAAGGAGTGTCACTGTAAGACTCTGTGTCTGAGTAAGTTCTTCTGCGCCGCTGCGGAAACCTATGAAGGGATGAAACTGGTTCTTTTATAGAGTGATTATTCCTACAACAGAAATATCTATTAATAAGCCAAATCTGTAACAACTGATATAAACTTAATATACTTTAGCATTTCTTTGTGCTCTGCTAAATCTATTAATATTTTTCACTACACTAAATTAAAAACAGCATAGAAAACAGAAACATTCTTAGCTTTACAAAATTACAAAGCTTAAAAATGGAAACAAAAAAAATGTAGTAACTTTAAAAGCAGGAGAAAATAATTTGAGAATCTAAAATACTGACTCAAAAGAATGCTAGCATTTCAAGCTCTTGGTCGTATTTCACCAACTTATCAGAGTAAGTCACCTGCATAAAACTCCTAGCATGAAGACACTGTCTTCGAGTATGAGACAGCAGCTGCATTATTTGCCACTAACACTGATAGCTTGCACCCTTAATTTTCAAAATTAGATCAATCTACGCTTCTCCCACAACCCCCACCCCCACCCCCAATACTGAAATTCTTCTCAAGTTTTGATTTTAATACTAGCAAGTTCAGGCTGGTTACTCAAGAATGATAAAAAAAAGCTTAAAGAAATAGAAAATTACCTCTCTGAATAGCAAGGACCAGGGTGGCTAATGGAACGCCTCATCTAGAGGGGGGGGGAAATTCCAGACAACAAACCACAGCAAAAATGTCACAAGCTACTTTTAAGAGTAACATGAATGCCTACATTCATTTTTAGTTTATCTACAGTCTCTACAAAGAGATAGATAGAGCTGCTTTTTTGTAAAAGCAACTGTTCTTAATTAAAAATATCATTAAACAATATAAAAACAGATGGACTGCCATCAATACTAAAATGCATTCACACAGGAAATAGTTTACTACAAAAAATACTACTTAGTTTCTATGGAATTTTCTCTCTTGCCCCTAAGTTAATTGCTATGATATAGAGAGGTAGAGCCATTTTTCCTCTAATAAACACCAGTTTAAATTTCCCATTAATAAAGTCAAATCCTGCCTCTTGATTCCTTATGGTTCTCCCAATATCACTGTCAAATCTCTATGCATATGAAAATTATTAATTAAAATCAATACTGATCTGCTTTATAAGTAAATTAAAGATACAAAAGATCCAAGTGCAAAGAAAGAGATTCCCACAATAAAATCCCATAAAACAGCTCATCCTATACATATGATCAAGAAGCCATTAAAGTACACATACTCTGTCCTTCTAAGGGAAATAATCACTAGTGAAGAGTTATGCAAATAAAATCCCTGTAATTATTTAACTTTTTGTTAAATAAGGACATGACTCATTAATAGAGTATTTAAATTAATTATAGATTAAATTAGATTAATAGATTAATTAATTCATTTGAATTATATACACTGAAATATACACTCGCTGCTCCAGTGCTTCAAGCCATAAAGCACTTCTGTTTAAACAGGAGGCAAGGATATGAATTTAAGGGTGGTATACAACTGGCATTCTAAAAACAAAGATACAGTTGAATTGAGCAAAAATTAAAACTCATTCCTTTATGAGATACCTCATTACAAATTATCACATAGGATAAATTATTTATGTAAAGGCTAGCAAACAAAGACTGGGAATGGAAAATTATGGATTTATCTTTAGAATCTGCACTGATCATAACAATCAAGATTTCAACTGTTGACATCATAGCAATAACATAGCCTTCTGCTACTCTTGCCTGCATCCAACAAATAATAAGACACTTAAAGTAGTATTTCAAAATGTCTAAACCATTTGGACAGGTGATGGTGACACAGGAGAAACTAAGGGATCAGGGTGAGGCAGCTGAAACATTTCTGGTTTAAACTTGGCATTGGCGATCTTCACACATTCTTCAAGCGTTGTGATGAATGTGTTACATGTGGCACTAAGCAAAGAAGAGGCTTCATTCATGTTCTGAAAATAAATGAAAGCACAAGCAAAGCAAGAACCAGTGAAAAGATGCAAACACAACTCTCCCCTACCACCATTCCCACACACGCTAATTTCCCTCATTACCACTACGAACTTCCCTTTCCCATTTTATTTAACTAATTGTACACCTTCCAATGAGGTTAAGTAAAAAAAAAATAAAAAAAAAAAATGACAGCACTGTAATTTCTGACATCTCAATTTCTTCAGGGTATCAGCCATCATAACATCTTTATTGCAAAGCTTGTCTCAGAATGACTAACTGGTCTCAAAAAATCATATGGTGAAACAAATTAATTGAAGCAGATCATGTGAACAGCTTTGCCACTCCAGTGAAAGGAGTCTACAGGTCAGTTTCCTCTTCTGTAAACTGTCAACAATTTGCTGCACTGTGATTTAGTGTAAACCTCTGGATTTGCCCTGAGTGGCCAAAAAAAATTGTCCACACCAGCTCAAGAATGTAAAGAATGAAACTCTTGATAATTTCCAGTGCTAACTTTCATTCAGAAGCAGAAATACTAGCATAATTTTACTTGTGCATGTTCAGAGAGACTTATCAGCACTGCACATTTTGAATATCTGTCACGCTAACTTTCACTGATAACAAAATGGAACACCATCCTACACAAAGAAGTAAAAAATGGACAAACAAAGTTGTTTCAACTACTCTGCCCATGAATAACAGAGATGCAAAACAAGACAAATCACTGCATAACATATATATGACAACTCTTGTGGCTTTTTCACCAAATGACTTAGCAACACAATTGCTTCCTAATGCATGCAGCAATTATAGTTAAAATCTTCTGGGTACTCTATGCACATATAATCACTGTTAGCATTACATCCACACAAGCACTCAAAAACTGACCTAGATTAAATCTCCCAACATTAGGGAGATGAAAGACATAAAATGTCAACAAAAACTTCAGGTGTATTATACAACTGGGCTGTCCAATAGCATAACATATGTTCTGTACCTCAATGCTGGGAGAAGAATGAGTTTCATCATGATGAACAAATTCTTGTATTGTATGAACTTGCTGCATTAAAAGATCACAGTAGAGGCGAAGTTCGGACATTTTGGTTTTAAGAGATTCATTGGTCTCACTTATTTCTGTAAAAAAAAGCCCATAAATATCAATTTATTGCATGCAAAGTTATGTTTTAACATTAAAAGTTACAAATAAACATTTTAATTTTTAAGCAATTTTCATTTAAATGTAAGTATCAATTTAAAAACTCAAACTGACAATTGTAAGGAAAACTGGACTCTTCACTGAATCAAGAACTGTTTCTAAAGTAGATAACTTCTGGATAACAGATGCTAATTTAATGACAGCTAAGAATGAGGCACATTACTAGGAAAGATAAAATTTACATCTTTCTTAGCTGCAATGTAATGCAAAAAAAAAAAAGAAAAAAAGTGGATTAAATTTACACCCATCAGAGTGGCTAGAAATGGTTACATAAGCCATCCAAGAAAAATAATGGAAAAAACAACAGTAATTATTAAAAAAAAAAACAACAACAAAACACTACACACCAAAAAACCAACCAAACAAAAAACCCAAACCACAAAACAAATCAAAGTAAAAACTAAAAACTCTCACCTTGGAAATGAAGTGGCTTCACAAAAGCTACATACAATATGTTTTTTTTCTTCTAGCAACAATAATTTGATAGTGTTTCAGCTTTTTAAGATCTATGAGGTCAATGGAGGTGACCTCTAATTCAAACATCAGGAGGGAATTTACTATATAGATGACTAGGAAAAATTACCACGTATATATGAAGACAATAATTCTGACTTCCAACCACAATATTTGTACTATCATTACCTTACCTTATATTATCATTAAAAATAAGCATTTGAAAAAAAATGATGGTTAAGATTCTATATACTCTAGCTAAAACACATACCTTTCTCTTTTTTTGTTCTAGTATCCGCTAAACAGGCTTTTGCACTCCCCAGTGCTACCAGCCACCTTTGCCTTTCAGCTGCATTAACTGCTTTCATATAGAAATGCTGTTCCCCTGGGATGATCAGCTCCATTCTTGTGTTGTCCGTTGCATGAACTTATAATAGAGAAAAAAAAAAGAAAAAAAGAAAAAAAGGCAAACAAACCCAAACATCTCAACTCAGTAACAATTATTTATTAAACATTGATCAAAATATTTCAAAATGTGTTTTATAATCTCACAGTAATAGAGTAAACCACAATGTACCGCTGCTAAATAACAAAAAGCCCAAAACTGCTTGGCCCTTCTCCCCAGCATGCCTTTCAAGCCAACAGGCAGGAACACAAGAACAGTCGCCAGACTCAATTACAATGGGGTACCCTTTCTGCATTAACAATATACTGCACATGAATCTCATTGTAAAAGCTGTTGCATTCCAAACCTGGCCTAAACACGGCAAACTGAAGAGTTTTGTTGCAAGGCTAAATAATGAAAAAAACTCCTGTCTAGATGAAACGTGGCTTCAGGTTCAGAGTCCTATAACCAAGAATTGAGGTAGACATTGTTTACAGTCTATTATATTCGATACTGCATCTTCAACTGAAAACTGCCGAGTTTCATGTTAGCAACCACCAGTTAGTGGTTGCTAACCACAATTATTTCCTCCAGACCCACTCTTCACTAGCCATGGATGCAGGAGACTGCACCAAATCTGTACTCAAACTATTGTCTTTCCTTTGAGAAGCAAAATGAATAACAGGAACAGAAGAAAAAAAAAAAAAGAAAAAGGTGTGTGAGGCGGGAATCTTTCACTTTACATCACTGGTTTAATGTATTCCAAGGAAACGGTAACAAAAAGGAGTCACCGTATGAAAAGCACTTAGTAGCCCATGTAACGTAAATCCCACTTTTTAATATACAAGTACCCTTATCACAAGCCCAGTCATCTGTGGGTTCTGGAAAGAGGCCAAGAGTTGAAGGCACTGGAGTTAAGACTATGCCTTGCTATTAACCAAGGAGGTTGTCCTACAGCCTGAAAGACACTAAAAGCTAAACTCACAGTCTGACACAAACAGTTCACTTACCAACTCAAACATAGCCATCGCCTATGCATGTGGGCAGCTGCTAAGTGATGAAAGTAAAAATGACTCGGGAAAACAAATGATTAAACAAATCTGGTTTAAAAGAATCTCCACTTTTGGGTCACATTTACTGCTCTTCTGAGAAACTAGCATTCACGATTCAGTCTCTCATCCCTGGTCACAAGAGAACAGAACTAAGCAACTAGCCAGTCTTAAAATAGAGCTCTAACCATCAAAACCATTTTTTGTCACCACTTTATAACTCACATTCATTACTATTTTTGAACTATGAAGCAGTTACATTGGACTACAGATGAACAGAAAGAAAAAACTTGTAATGCAGAATGTATGCTGGGTGGGTGATCTATTTCCCTGGCAGATAAAATTTCCTCAAGTAGAAATCCATTAAATCTTACCTTTTATTTCACACACCGCCATCTTTATACTTCCTTTGCAGCCTTTGCAAACATCATCCTGTGAATCATAGTATGACAATATCCCATTCTCTAAAACAAACCATCGAGGCTGCCAACCTAGTGAGACCAAAAACATGAAAAGGAAAGTTTAGTCTAATTGCTAAACTGCAAATGAAATTCAGCTCTTTGGCCATTATAACTTTTAATAAAAATGCAAACATTAAACTATTCTTGTAACACACCAGGAAGTAAACAACCTTCAAAGGCTGAAGACCAGAGCCACTATATAGCCAGACTAGCATACGGATAATTCTCATGTCTTTTTTGGATACAAGTATTTAAGTTTTCACTATATTCAATACTAAAGCAAAATTAAATTTCAATTTAGTCATGTTCAGAAAATCACATCACTAGAGGTCCATGTTCAAAGAGGAGACAGAAAAGTCCTGCAAAAAGACTTTATTTGAATAAAGGGCAAGTCCACCGGGCATATCCCCAGGAGTGTCTCTCTCAAGCTTCCAGAGGATGCAGCCCCCCTGTACCCCGTATCCCAGTTTCCCAGCCACATAAGACTCTCTTCCTTTCCCCATTGGCTAAAGAAGGTACAGTCTTCCTGACTCACCTATTACATGTCCCCTTTTAACACGTACACTCCCCTACATCATGCATCGTATGTCTCATTAACTCCATTTTATGCCTCCTCTAGGAGGAGAAGTTAATATGTACAAGTCTATGAAGCCTGCACACTTTCTCTTAAAGTTCAAAAATTTACAAATCCTTTAAATTTGTGAGTGCTAACTGGTTTTAGCCAACCCTCACTGACATTCCCAGTACTAATTAGTTTTCTTTCATAAAACTATCAATCAGGCTATCTCCTTGTTATACTGTAACACCGTCATTTGTAAAGACATCCCTCTCTGGATCTTTTCAGCCACCAAGAAATCCTATTTTGAAGGCTGATAAATTGCACCTCTGAAGAGTCACTCTCATTCACGTATCATTTTCAGGTAGACTTTAAGATTTTAGGATTCTTGCTCTTGTTGAGCAAACTGGACATCCACAAGGAGGTTGTGGAGTCTCCTTCTCTGGAGACATTCAAGACCCACCTGGAATCATTCCTGGGTGACTTAGTCTAGGTGATCCTGCTTTGGCAGGGGGGTTGGACTAGATGATCTTCTAGGTCCCTTCCAACCCCTAACATTCTGTGATTTTGTGATTCTATGATCTTTCTCGTAAGATATGAATAAATGGCTGATGTCACCAACTGCTATATTATGGTCTCCCCTGCCTACTGCATTTCAGTGAAAACTTTGTATTTCACAATTCACTATTGACACATTTTCTCTGAAAGTAGCACAGCTCCATCACTCAACAACTTAATGTCACACACAGAGTGGGGAACCGAGATATGGCTCATAGTCCTATTCCTGTGAGGACAGTATACACGAGCTCCACTACTTAAGATTTTCACCAGCTTTGCATTAGCAAAATTATATCATAATCTCTGACTTCACAACATCTATGGAACAGAGCAGCTTCTGCACAGATGCAAGTATCTGTTAGAACTCCATAAAGGAACACAACAGAGCAAATTAATGTCAAAGGCCCCCCCTGCATTATAGTATTAGCATTCCTTTATATTTTTTAACTTTTTTTTTTTTTAACAGCTATTTAATCCAACTCACCACTCATTGGAATAGGTGCCCTAATTTCTAATGCTACCACATACAAACTATTTTGCTTAGTAAATCACCTTTATTTCAAAAAATAACATGGAATATTCCAGTAGAGCATAACAATTACATTCATCCATTACACTGTGGGTCAGCTATACAATAGGGAACAGCTCTCCCCCTATTTTACAGCTTTTAGCAAACTTTAACTTCCTGATTGGATTAGAGTTTGGAATGGCATGGCCAATAATGCAACATATTTAATGATATGACAGGGTGGCCCATGACACATTCCAACAAAGCAAGCTGTAGCCATCCAGCGTACTATAACACAGGAGGTTTAATCAGGTACCAGACTCTTTGGAAAACAAAACAAAACAAAACAAAACAAAACAAAACAAACAAACAAAAAAACCCCAACACATTAAGTCTTTAGAAGCTTTAACACTAATTCAAGAAGTGTTAAGACCAGGCCCTGTTACATCATGTAACAACTGCATGAAAATGAAATACTAACATTTAACTATTTTGATTAGATATAATGGTAAGCATCTCTGTCTTTCAAAATGCAGAGTGGTAACTAATAAGCCCATCTACATAGACTCAGGTATAAAAACAGAATCACAGAATCACACAGAATCACAGAAATTAGGGGCTGGAAGAGACCTAGAAGATCATCTAGTCCAACCCCCCCGCCTGAGCAGGATCATCTAGACCAAGTCTCTCAGGAACAGATCCAGGCGGGTCTTAAGTGTCTCCAGAGAAGGAGAC
>JANHGL010017944.1:0-68374 GCA_024611195.1 Ceyx melanurus | reverse complement strand
CCGGGAGGTACCGGGTGCGCGCAGCCTCCCCCGCGGCGGCGGAACGGCCGCGCCTGGGCTGGGGAGTCCGGTTGGCGGTGCGAAGCCGCACGGTCCCCCCAGTCCCGGAGAGAGCGGCACAGGCGTGGAAGGAGCCAAGGCTCGGCAGGAGGAAATAATAGATTAAGAATATTCTATGGCATTCAGCAATTTATTTCATTTTAGGGATTTTTAAATAATTTTTTTCACTAGGAAAAAAAAATGCTCCCAATTCCTTCAGGGTGGCCTGCATGGAGACCCCCAGCTGTCTGCAAAGTTGTCCCCATGACACACGGCTCTGGCCGGGGCTCCTCACCTCACAGACCCTCACTAGACTGCTCCCAAATACTCTCTCTTGTCGACAGGCAGTGGAGATGTGGACTTGGCCACTGTAGGTTTTTCTGAAGCACCGCACGCCATGAGAAATAGCCACCGCAGAAAATAAACGCACGGATACGTTACCACACAAACGATTATTCACTGAAGCACAGCAGCCAGAGCCAAGTGATGTCTCCTCTAAAGCAAACTGCTGTGAGGACGAGAGGCGGTTACGCTCCTTGGCGCAGCACAGCCATGCACAGATGTTTGGGATGGGTGCTAAGGCAGGTCTAACAGCTCACGAGGCCTTGGCCAGGGAGCATTTTCAAGATTTCCAGTATTTCTCATTCATTCCTCATCCCATCACTGCATTCAAGGACAGTTTTCCTCCTCAGCATTACACTGGGGCCTTTCAGACTCTCCCATCTGAGGTAGAGGTGCACTCACTGCAAGGGCTCCTATGGGGACGATGAGGTGGGAAGATGCACAACAGAAACGGGGATAGGCAGGAGACAGACCCAGAGCAGCTCCGTGGCTGCCAAGGCTACAGTGCTCTCTGCCTGTCTGAGCAGCAGTGGGAACCCTCCAGCAGAACTGTGACAGTCTTCCTCAGAACACTACAATGCTGTGGCCAACTTCAGATGCTGGCTCTGGCAGTGAAGAGCTCCTCACAGCTGTCCCCGAGCAGGCTTTTCTACAGCACCCCTAAGCATGGACTTGGGCTTTCACATTTTCACAGGCTTTCTCATCTCCTAATGAACAGAATATTGCAAAGATAATCTTGTGCCATCAGATAGGTGTTTTCCACCTCCTCTAGAAAGCCAACAGAGATGGCTTCACTTCTGGTGTCTAGAATAAACAGTGGCCGGTGGCCAAAAGCCATGGCAGTGGATGGGCTGTGTGATGAGCTCAGCAGAGGAAATGGATGGCTTGAGTGCACTGCTCAGTCTCCACCAAACATAAATGGAACCATCAGAGTGTCTCTGCACAACAACCAGAGACAGGGCTGCAGAGACAGACACTCTACCTGGACAAGGAATTAAATGCACCCTATTAAGGTGTGGCAGCTCATCTATTCTATGAGCACTTTGGTGAAGACTTGCCACATCTCAGCCTGGTAAGAACTGGTCTAATTAAAGCCTAGACTCCTCACAGGAGTTTAATTTGATAAATTTAGCTTGGATTAAACTACAGGCTTGTCTGTACTGGATTTTCAAACGTTAACCACATGCCACACCTGAAATCTCAGCACACACAGAATCAGAAGTGCATTTACCTACTCATCTCCCTAGGGCTGTTAAGGTTTATTGGCAAGGTTGTGGGCCTCATTATCTTCATTATTCATGCCTTAGAGATAAGTAGAGGACCTCTGTTTTCCTCCTAGAACATTAAATATGCACAAAATGTGTTTCATAATTCTGATTTAGAAGTTTGGAGTTTAGGAATTCATCCAAAGCCAAATTAAATTAAAGGGGGAAAAAAAACCCAACCAAACTAACAGCCCACCATCTCCTAATGATTCCAATGGCCTTTGGATCAAGCTTCCCCCTCTCTTGACAGCAACGCTTTCTGTGTTTCAGGTTATGCCTGGATAGGTTTTTGAAACCTTCTGTCTCTTATCTATGTGGGACCTTGCCAGAATTTTTTTTTCATCTGTCTGTGGTCTCTGTCAGCGCCGACATTTGTTTCTGCCACAACAACAGCCAAACGAAGTGCATTGAACTTGAATCAAAAGTGATTTCAAGACCTTTCAGTCTCCAAAAGAGGTTTTCAGTTCCAGCTCTTCTATAAAAATGACCTAAAGCCGCCTAGACGGCGGGCAGAGCAGCAGACATTTGTTTCCAAGTAGCGGAGTAATTCCAAAGAAGAATTACCCACCTCTGGCACAAGGAGCAAATGAATATTGAAATTACAGCAGATTATATTGGATTAAATTATTTATGGCAAACCTCACCTCACCTGGAAGGTTCTGCAGCTTTTTCCTGGCAACGTGAAAACTGGATATTCCAATTCTTTGGTATTCTGTGAAAGACTGGAAACATTTATGTTTCCATTAAGTTGCTAATCTTTCCAGAAGACACGATGGTGTCTGAGCTCGGAGCGTGATTACGATGCTTTAAAAACTCCTCCACAATGCTTTGAAAACATCCATAATTGTGTCCATTGCTGGATAGGGGATGCAGGTTCAGAATTTATGGAGCTATCAGCGGAGTTTTACTACTCAAGCTGCTTTTACAACTCTCCAACCTGCTTTAAAGAGGTTGGAGAAGAGGACCACAGCCCTAGCGAGACACAACCTCTGCTGGTTTGTGCTGGGGAAGGTGGCAGCAGATGCAGCCAAGGTGGATCGTGGTGGGGCTGGGGCTCGTGGGGCTGGACCCCACGCTGAGCCCCGCGGGCTCCCGGCAGCAGATGAAGGCAGCGTTTGCTCCACGGCCCTGCCAGAGAGCCACGGCTCTGCCCGCAGGCCTGCTGCTGCAGGAGGCGGGGGAAGGCCCTACAGCAGGGGAATGCACCTTTCCGAGGGAAACAGAACTGCTGGGCTGGGTAACAGCTCTGGGGAAGTTCTCAGTGGAAGTAAAGCTTTTCGTTTGACAAAGCAGAAAACTTCTGCCAGAGCGTATTAATGACAGTGCAACTTTTTTTTTTTATTATTATTATTTTTCTTTTTCTGCAGCATTTGCAAAACTAAACCACTTTGTAATCCCTCCTTTTATGCAGAACAGATTGCAGTTTTAAGCAGAGGCCCATAAACTGCAGGTTCAAAGAAACCTGAAACTGAATTAGCATAAAAGCTGGAATTCTCATTTAGAGAACAGCAAGGCAACCGCTTTGCAGGCAGCTTTATGATTTTTGGTTTCACATGGAAACAAAGACAGAAAGTGGGGCTCAGGGAACAATAGGGCTGCTCTCTCTTCCCTATCCTTACAGGCCTGAGCCTATAAAATACTAAGTGATCTCCTCTGCTTCCTAGGACAGAACTGTGCACGGGTTTACACGCCTGGAGGAGGTCTGAGGATTTTCTGAACCCTTCTGCTGTACCAAAGAGAAATCTTCCCTGTCCTACAAATGTGAAGCCATTTCTCCCCCAAGGTTCTCCAAAGAGCGTGGGCTCTTTGAGGTGAGCACCACAGTCATCCTTCCTTCCCTCTGCCAACCACTAAGAGCAAGAATCTCTAAACCAACTCCTGGCTGTAACTTTCCAATCAGGAAATATATGCATTTGATATCTCTTATTTCATATACCTTCCTGTGGCTTGAATTCCGAGTTACTCAATGTATAATGGACCATGGGTTAGATGGATTTAAATCCTAGAGACCTCGCTGGGCTCTTGAGCTTCTACCTACACTACAGTCTAAGCAGGAATATTTTAAGATCCTATCGCTGAGTAAGAATATAAAATATAAATTTTTCCCCGTGCACCAGCACTCCTGCGAGTACACTTCATA
The DNA here is from genome assembly GCA_024611195.1 of Ceyx melanurus. Taxonomy (NCBI): domain Eukaryota; kingdom Metazoa; phylum Chordata; class Aves; order Coraciiformes; family Alcedinidae; genus Ceyx; species Ceyx melanurus. Next base: position 64,588 of record JANHGL010017944.1, on the reverse strand, counting down.
AATGCACCACTTTTAAGATGTGGCCATTATCTTCTCCTAATTCCTGCCTGCTAGCAGGTTCTGCAACTGAAGAAGTATTTCAAATTAATTTGTCTGTCAATATCTGGCTACTGAATCAACTAATAAGAGAGAAATATTTTTCATTCTCTTCTTCTCAATCAGAAGAGACTTCTTATCACTGAATAAAGCATCCATTATTGCGTGCTGTAATCCCATTCTGGCTTTCAGGTCATTTTTAGCTCTGAAAATGCTGAGTCAGCACCGTAAACCAATCAAGTAATTTCTTTCATTTTCTAACATTCAAGCAAAATAATGAAAATCACATCTCGTTTGATGAGCAGAATATACGACAGAAGTCTCTTCTTCTAAGGGTAATTTTAAAAGAGGTACACTGAGTAAAGAAATACTATTGCAAAACCATGCAGCTAATGTAGGGTCTCTTCTGCTGAGCACATAAATTCCCTTTTTGACTGTCATCTCTTATTTGGATAGTACATTACGAACAATAAATCTGTACATTTAGCCAGCTTCTAAACCATGCAAAGACATGAACTTGGCAAAAGAATGACCATTACTTTGATGAATGAAACATTTGCCTAAAATATTCATGTACAATATGATAATATCCAATTGATAACCCCCCAAAACCCCACCCCAACTGCAGATTTGAATAAGTGAGATGTGTATGAGAGAAACCAAATACCATCCAGACGAGGAGTTATTATGGCACTGTTAGGAGAGCCAACAAATGAAAAAGAAAAAAGCTTGATAAATATTTTCCATAACAAAACACAATTGGTTTCAGTGGGATACAGCTCTGTTTCTCATTAGTTATCCTTCACTTGTCAGACAAGTTCCATATTTCACTGAAACCCGCTGAGTATTCTTTATAGTTTGCTGGGGAAAGTGGCTATACATTTAGCACATTCCCTTTATGCTGTGTGTTTTCACAGGTCTTTCTTTAAAACACACTACATGCTTTTGCTTCTTTCCCTTAGGATAGTGGGTTTCGACATCCAAGAAGAGTTTAAAAGCAGGTAACAAGTCATCACTTTTGAAGCTGCAGAGCCACTGAAGAGGTGCAATAGCCCCAGCAGCCATTATCAGTGCCTGCCAGGGTGCCACAGTATCAAGTTATATGATAAAGCACTCAGCTGACACCAGAAAAATAATCATTCTCTCTCTCCTGCACCACCCCCTTTTTCACAAGGAGGCTTTTTACACTCATTAAATGCAACCTTATCTCTGAAAGACTGCAATCCTCAGCAAATGACAAGTGTGCCTAATCTCATTTTCTGACAAGCGATTCTGACAGCACCTTCCTTTTGATTTCTAAGACACGTAGCTAGACATATATTAATCTGTCAGTCATCGCCCCTAGGAAGGATGGAAAAAAAAGGAGAGACAGAGATGAACATTTGTGAATGTGAAGGGAACAAGGCAAGAAAGGACTAAGGGTCCTTTTCTGGCTATTTTAAGCGACACAAGCGTGTTTCTCCATTCCTCCCACCCCTACATGGCACCCAAGCCTCTCTGTGCAGCAGAGCCACAGACCTACGAGTCTGCCAAGGTGAACTAACGTGTTTGATTTCATGTATTAAATACTGTGGTATTTAAGGTATGAGTGTGGCCCAACAGCTATGGACTAGAAGTCAGCTGTGGGTGTATTTTCAGGTTTTCCTTGGTGCGGAATGCAGTTGGACTCTCACCTCTCTGTGCCTCAGTTCTCAGCATGGGATGCAAAAGCATCTCATAAAATCCCAGTGTTACTGCCACCACAGTGCATATTTCAGTTACAGACACGGGGCTTCCCAGTACTGGGACTGTACATTTTGAGACTTCAATCCAAATTAGGGATTATGAAGTGTTTTGCAGTAACACCTGCTTGTTTGCTTGTTTGTTTGTAAGAAATGCTTTGTTATTCCAGTTACTCTAAGCCCCACTTAGCTTTGGTTGCCAGCCTGGCTGGAACACGTTAGGTACAGGCCAAGACAGGTTTGATAAAGCATCGAGATTGAAAGCATCAAATTGTTGTCAAGTCTTCACAATTTTGTGCAAACACTCAAACTTCTGGAAAATAACATGTTGAGCACAACACCATGGCCTGGCAAGGTGCAAACTGCAGAGGCTTCTCCAGGCTGAGTCAAGCTGCACGTTGAGACTACAAAAAGGGAGGATTCCCGAGAACTCCCAGCTACAATCTGAGAAGATGGATTTAAAAATGAAGAGTGTTAGGGGGCACTGACAAGAGGTGGTAAATGGGGGCAACTCACAGGGATTTGCTGCTTATCAAGTGTGTAAAAAACAGGGGTGTTATGGGTGATGTGAGGTCCACAGCACTGAGGGCAGGGGTGAGGGGTGGGAGGAGTAAACTGCTACAACCCTGCAAAGGGGTGTAAAATAAACAAGATTATGCAAATGGGACCCAGAGGAGGAAAGACACTAAAATGAGGTGGGAGGCAGCAGGAGTCTTTACCTTACACAGACTAGTTATGTTCCTCAGGAAGATGCCTTCTCCTTCTTAGCATGTGAGTCATGTCAATATTCCTACCCACCAAGTGCTACATGAGAGCACATGCTACAGATTCGCCATCTAAACCATTTGCCTGCTGACCAGTCAGCACTTGCAGAGAGTCTTCCCAGCTGGCAGCACATCCTTCTGCCTGGGGATGTCCCAGGAGCCACAGCTCCCAGTGTGGCCAAGTTTGGTACCCTCAACTAAGAGCTACTAACCCCTCCTCTCCCTTCTACTGTATCATATTAAAGTACAGCAGAAACTTTACTGTTCATAATGGGACCAGAAAAAAAAATAAAATAAAATGAAAGCAAAGTACAAAGGGGCTCAAATCCAATGCTTTAAAGCGATGCCATTTTCATAGTAATACAGTCATTAAGTATTTGTTTGATGGTGCAAAAAGTAGGCCAAGATCTTTGCTAATACATTTTATTAATCAATACCTGCAGTAGAAGATGGGAACAATTAAAGTTTTCCTCCTCCCTCAGACAAGGCAGCATAAAGCTTGTGATCTACTTAAGGAGCCCGCCACTCAATGGGAAGATGAAAAGACTTCTTCAGTTTTACTTAAGAGCTGAAACGATGTTAATACTTCAAGTGTTTAGGATCTGGTTCTCAGAAAGACAGCAAATTGGCAGTGTCAGGAAAGCTGCCTGCTGTTGCAGAGTCCCCCTCCTCACGCTTCCAGCTGATGTCACCACAACTGGAAAACTCACAAATACATTCTGGAGTTCACTGAGCCTGAAAATAGGGCTGGAGATGCTGCCTTTGCTGTGCAGAACACTCTCATAAATAACCAGCAGAAGCACACAGCCACTGCTGATGTGCCTTGTAAGGATACCTGCAAACCTGACACTCACAGTTTGTAATTAGGCTAGGTTGTTTTAACAACAATTAGTTGCATCTGAGTTTCTAGCTCCCTAGCTCTAGTTGCATCTAAGCTTTGTGCTGTAGAAAAGGCAACACAGGCAGAAAAAGCCTCATCCTATGGGGAAAATGAGAGGAACGCAGGCAGTTCACTGGGTGGACCTCTGGCTTGGGAAAGGAGACACCTCTCACACTGAGGGTTGCTGATATGGGCATCAAATAAGAGAAAACTTCATAAAATCTGCCCAAAATGCAGCCATCCCTGGGAGACTCCAGCTCTGCCCCCCAGCAGGGGCCACCATGACCTGAGGGACAACACTTGTCTTTTTTTTACCTCTTGGACCTTCAGAAATGCACCTTGCTCATCATCCTGGTAGGCCAAGGGCCACTGGTGTTGGTTCATCTCTCCTGCACTGACCCACTGTACTTCGGCTCCAGAAAAACCTTGTGATAGATGTTTCATGGCACAAGGTACAGGCCAGTCACGTGGGAGCAGAGGCTGCCTGCAGGCCAACAGGCAGGACAACTAACAGTCCCTGCTGCTCACAGGGGAATGTCAAACAAGACAAATGCAGGTAGTGCCAAAACCTGAGCACTGCCCAATTTCACCTGTTGGGTGATCCTCTGGGGAGAGAAGAACCTCACCCAGGACCTCACAGCCTTCTGCCAGGGAATGAAATGATCCATGATGCACATGAGCTGACCTTACAGCACAACAGAAAGCACGGACAACAGCTATGTTTAAAACAGTTATTTCATCCCATCACTAACAGAAATATAAATACAAATGACCTTTTAATTTGTGTCATGGGACATAATCAAGCTAATGCTCAGGACCTTGGAGATCCATTCATGTCATACATTGAGCTCTTGGACATTTGTTCTCTTGTTTCACTCAGTACTAAGCCTACCAGGCACCTTGCTGTTTCTAACCTGCTGGTCCAAATTCCAGGAGAGCCTTGCTAATACCTTCTTCAAGGCTCCCAATCCTTCTGTGCATCTTCAGCTGGGATTGCACAAGTCTACCCTGAAAGCACCGTGCAAGGTCATGGTACTCACAACAAAAAGCTCAGCAACAAAATAAGCTGACAGATTCTGTGCTAGTCCAGCCTCCATCCACACATCCAAATCTCTCACAAAGTTCTGATCTAAAGCCCTCAGAAAATAAATTCCTTGGAACACCAGAAACAATTTTTACTAGCTCTCAAAACACTGCATTTCTTTCATTTAAGATTCTAACAAAACCAAACTTCTTTGTCTCTCAAGCTCCCTTGATCTCCTTTACTTTTAGCTGTCACATAAAGTCAATTGGCTGCACCTCTCTGCTTGATAAAGACATGCCAAATGTTCTGATGTATCTTTAATGAGGAGGTAGATAAGACATAGTCCAACAAGGTGCTGAACACTTTGACCCTAAGCTAGCAAAGCACTTAACTTTCTGCTTAACTTCATGCCTAAAGAAGTCCTTTTTGAAGCCAAGGGGGCTGTTCTGGCATTCAGACGTAAGCTCCATTTCATGAATTTTGCTGGATTAGGGACAGAGCCTCTGCAGGGCTGAACCACCCCTATTAAAGAGTAAAAAATGTTCAAAATACCCCTCTACCCAGGTGAGGGGCAGGTTGAGTGGTCTCGGGGTAGATCACAGCAGGTCCCCCCACAACTGCCTGTGTCAGTCACATTGGGTGTAACTCTCTGAGCCTTGTTACTGGGTCTGGGCAGGGCTGTTCTCTGCTGCAGTGTTTGGTGGGATGGAGCACATGAATGAGCTGCAAGGATGACAGCCTGCTGTGTCCTCCAAAACAAGCAGTACCATTCACAAAAAGAAAAGGACAAATACAAAATAACACAAATAAAAATTAATGATAGGAAGGTCACAGCCAAAAGAAAGTAAACTTGATACCAGAGCTGAGCTATTGTTCCCAAGATTCAGTTATCAGTTGATCTATATCCAGGCTGGGTTATTCCAGGCACTACTGGAGGAGGTTTGCTTTGAGAATCTAATATAATACATGAGAGTCGTGATAAAACTTTAACCTGTTTTGATAATACAAGCTGCATGTTCTACTCCACACACACTTCTAAGAAAGGCTGCCAGATCTTATCACAGTTAGTTATTAATCTATTCGTTCCTATATTTTTCTCTTTTCTTTCCCCCTTTTTTAATAATTCACCTTTTCTAAAGAGGAGCTGTTTTAATGTAGGGGAAATGCTGCAGCATATCAAATGTGAATGGAAAAATGGGTAAGGAGATAATATTTGTTTAACTGGGATGGAAGAGTTATTTTAGAAGTATTTTACATCATTTGAAAAGCACTGAGTACTATTTTATGCCTCTACCTGAGGAATAAAAGTCATAGTTATGAGTCCAGCTATACGTATTTCAATAGCAAAGTGAGATAGTAACAGATACATAAAAATTGCCTTTAAAAGTAGCTCGAGTAGATTTTTTTTTTCATGAGTAAAACACTGGCAACCTGAATGTTAATATAATTCTCAGCATTTCAGTGGAGCATTTTGTTCATCTGTACAACACTACAGAAAACAGAGCATAAATCATTCCTGCTTAGCCCCGTGTCATCTCCATTCTGGCAACAAGGAGGCAAGTGGCTGCCCTGGGGCTGTGCAGTCCATCACTGGCAAGGCTGGAGCTGGGACACACTTCCCAGCTCTAAGGCCAGATTCAGGTCTCTCTCTGTTACTGCTTCCGCTTTTTGTGTAATGTGTGTGATGCCTGGGGTTTATGGGTATTTAAGAAGTTTTAGCTGATTTATAAATCACTACTATGCAAATTAAAAAAAAAAAAAGAAGCTAATCATTACCAGGTCGAGCTTCCCTGTCTGTAGAATATTACACATAATATGATAATTAAGTCTTTCTACTAAGCAGCGTGTTGCATTATTCCAGCATGAGCCCCTTTCTATCACCCAGGACGTATGCAGAGGAGACAGCTATAAAAAGCTGCCTCAGCTGGGTTTATTTTAAGAGGCCTTCAGACCAAAAGCCTCATCTCTGCCTTGGACCTGGCAGGAAAGCTCCCAAGAAGTCACCCGGGCTGCCCATTAAACCACTGTTAGCACATACGAGAGGTTTTGTCTGCTTTTTAGTTCAAACAGTCGTCTGGGAGAGACAAAGAAACAAAGTACTCAAGCCACTGGAAATTTCTGACAAAGACTTTTCTTCCTGACACGCAGAGGGACAACCCCACCAACTGTGGCAGGTTCCCCCCCCCACGCCGAGTGACAAGGCAAAGGTCCTGATTAAAGGCCCTCTTGGAGGGGGGGACAAAAGATGGCCAAAGACTTCAAAGTCAACACCCCGCTGGATAGCAGGGAGGTCCCTTTCTTCCCCCCTCTCTCCTTTTAACTTAAGCTCCTGCTGGCTGCGGAGGGGCTTCTAATTGCATTTCACAGGGGCTGAACAAAACGTGGTCTTGTCTTGCAGCCAGCAGTGACCCTGGAGGACGCAGGGGACGATGTGAGGCTGCAGAGAGGGGACAAAAAGGAGTTTCTGACGTCAGCAAGCCGGGCAGAGCTGAGGGGGAAGCTTGTTCAAGATGACCTGCGTGTTGCTGCATTGCCAGATAGGAAGGCAGGCTGGTGGGTGCTGGTGGAGGGGTGTGCTCAGCTCGCTGCCCACCCCTCTGCAAAGCCACCCCCTGCAACTGGGCTGGGTTTGATCTGAGAAGCAGCTCCACCGGAATGCCAGCGGCAATGGGAGGTGGTTGCCTTGACCAGTGGAGTGAAGATCTCCTTTTGTGCTGAGAAAAAGAACCTTCTCTCACTGACCCAGGTCTGGACGTGGGGATGGGTTTATTTGGCAAACTGGAACCTTGATCAAATGACACCCAGGATGATCTAAGCAGCCTACTTCGGTTCCCCCAGTGCGTACAGAACTACGGATCCTTTGAAAGAGAAGGTTTGGCAGAAGCCTGATAGACTTCTTGGAAGTACAGGAAAGTGGTTTTAGGGGATGTGGAATGGGAAGGGAGCCTCCAGCCAGCTGTGATACAGGCAATGCTGTGGCAGCAGGCATGGGGCACAGAAGTACACTGGAACCCAGCAGAGGTAGTGCTTGGCCACCTTACCTTCCATTTCTGATGACAAAAAAAGATCTGCATCCTCATGCAGGAATGAAACACTCTCATCCAAAAATAAAACAAGCCAATAAAGAACTATCCCTTTAACAGTTGATAGTCTCTCTTTTCCACTTCCCTAATGAGATTGGCTTTCTCATCCTTTTTCTTTTGCATTCAAATTCCAATCTGCAACCCATTTTCCACATTAGGGGATGAACCATATATCTATTTTCCCACATTGCACAACACTAGACCCGACACAATACATCAAAATCCCAATCAGAGGAGCTGATCCCCTGTTCCCCTGGCCCATGCTAGACAATGAAACCCTCTGCTGCTGAGCTCCCAGCTGCCTCTGCATGCTCACAGAGGAGAATTAGACCTAGAATGAGGTTAGTTAGTCGCTGCTGATTCATCATGCATTGGAGATTTGGATTAACAAACCATTCATCCCCAATTGCTTGTATATGGGCCCATGGTAAGGAGTGATTTGTTGGTTGTTTGGGGTTTTTTTTATTTACTAACTGACAATAGTGGAAAGCCTCATATTCAACATCCATATTATAATAAATGCATTATAAATGAGTAAGTAGGAAACAGTAAGGAAATGATGTTTTACTTTTAAATGCTAATTATGGAGCCCTGGTGCAGTTAATGTGTAGGGTGTTCTGTCAATTTTTAATGTTTATGCCAAGTGTAGTCTTCAATTTAACATGAGCTTTTAATCCTTTGAGTACTAAATTGCCTTTTAATGCTTGCAGCACAACATTGTGTTTGCACAAAGTCAGGACTGAAAAATGAATTTACTACAAGATATGTGCATGTATGGAGGGGGGAGGAAGTACAAAGGACAAGATTTTTTTTTAATGATGTTGTTAGAACCATACAAGAGGAAGGAACTGCTTTCAGGATGTACCTGGCAATTGTTAGCTGTGGCAAAAGGCTGCAGCTGTTGATTTAGTGTCCCTATTGAAGGAATTTCAGACATAGCTCTGTCAAGCTCAAACAGCTCATCCAAAAACTATGCCAAAAATTCATGGTTCGTGCCCATTATGGAAACCTCAAGATAAATACAGTGAAAGATATTACCATGGAGAGGCACCTGCGCGGTCAGTATGACAAAAATACCTATGAAGAGAGAGAGTTCTTCAGCTGACAGTACTTACAAGACAGGCAAAGAATAATGCTGGTTTGGAAAACATCCATGACATCAGCATTTTCTGGGTTCACTGGGTTGGTTTTGCCTTTTCAGCTGGCATCTGCAAGGTTACAGCACAGAAGCCACGAGGCTGAGGATGCTTTAACCCAACTGGTCTTTCCCAGTCTGCCCTGCAGTGATCCTGTGCACAAGCAGACTCAGAAACATGGCTCAGGAGGAGAGGCTCGGGAAGGCAGAATTCACAGCTAACAGGACAAGTGCAACCACCCTGTGCACACTATTGAGGTTTCTGTGCCAGTGCCCTCACTAGACAGAGCCCAGTACAACCTCCTGCCACTGGTGCCTCTCACCTTCCCTCCCTGGCACACGCTGGGATGCAGGGGAGTTAAGGCAGCCTGAGAGGCTAATCCCTATTTATCTCCTCGGTGAACAGACTTTTTAAAATGACACTGTTCTCATGCTTAAAGCTCCAAATTTGACTTTCCTTGACAGCAGCCATCTCAGGAATCCCAATGAGGTTTATTTTTGGCAGTCCAGCCTTCACAGAATAAGCTTCGCTGCATGACCGGTTTTCAATGCACCAGGGCAGTCCTGCAGATGAGTCAAACTGGGGGCCTGAGGATTTCTGTACAGCCCAATAATGTCTCCTGTGCTTTACTCCAGGATAGGCCCAGAGGCCAAAAGCTAATCAATTAAAATCTCTCTTTCCTTTCTCTCTTCCCCCCACACCTCCACCATCCGTAAGATTTTCAGAAGCTATTGTAGGTATTTGAAAAGTTTTCCTTCTTCCTTATTCTAGCACCCCACATGTGAGTTACACTGGCTACTCCAAAAATTAGGATTTTAGGGGAGGGAGCATCTCTTTGCTTCCACCAATTAGCCCCTGCTCCCCACCCCACACCTGAGCTGCAGGTTCAGGGTGTCTTGGAACAGACTTTGAGAGATAATCAGAGAATCCCAGCAATGTCTGGGCTGAAGGGAGCTCCAGAGCTCACCCAGTCCAACCCCTGCTGAGAGCAGGGACATCTGCACCTAGAGCAGGGTGCTCAGAGCCTCCTCAAGCCCTGGAATGTCTCCAGGGATGATCACACCCCTTTGCACAAGTATTCTGCAGAGTGAAGGTTGGGAATTCTGTCCTCACCTGGCCCATTGCCACAGTAATGGCATCCAACTAAACGTCCTGGCTTTGAGAACAGGGAGGCCCAGGAAACTACAGAGTGTGGATTTTACTTTATTCATGTCATTACACCATTTCTTTAAGTCAACAACTCAAAGCTTGGTGCTCAGAGGCAAGCTTAGGCCCACATTTACCTCATCTCCCTGAGATACTGAATGCCCTGGATCCAGTCACATTTTTTTCCTATACAGAACTCTATTTTCTAACACCATGTTTTTTCTATACTGAATAGAAATGACAGGTACCTACAACACCACCACACTTTAAAGAACCGATAGAGTATAATTCATACTTTAAGGAGCCAAATATATGTCCTCACTTGCTCGGTTGCCTTTGAGCTGGTGATTTAATTTATGCAGTTCAAAGTGAATTAGATGCCAGTTTTCAAAGCCTGGTGTTCAAATACTGGCATTACCTTTGGAGGGAGGGGATAAAGCAGAGTGCAGACAGTGAGGGCACATCCCATTCCACCCAGAGAGCATCAGCAGAGTCATGGCTCAGGAGGATGTGGCTGTGCACACCCAGCTGAGCTCTCTACATCCTACAGGTCGTGTGTTTAACACGATTAACTATCCAATAGTAAAACAGGGGGCTAACACAATTGGAAAAAAGAACCCTTTAAAAGAAAACCTTTTTGAAAGGGATGGATGCAAGAGCAAGGCTGGGTTCTGTCTGGTGGACAGGACACTCCAGAGCCCAGTGACTGAGGGATGGTGGCAGTGGGGACAGGGACACGTGAACTTTCTGCCTGGGGTCAGATCTCAGCCCTGCCACAAACCACCCACCACTTTTTGTGGATTTTAAAATAGGATGAGGGCTGATGTATTTAGAGCATGTTTAATTTGCCATACCTTTTTTAGTCCTCTTCCTCAGAAATATTACTCCCCCCTCCTATTTTTTTTTTAATCCTAGCATTCAAGATCAAATTTTTCTCTTTTCATGTCATTGAAGTGTACAGCCTGTATTAGATCTTGTTCATTTATGTATCGAGGCATCTTATTCTGTATTACTTCCATATCTTGATGTTATCTAAAGCTTTTTATATAGCAAGAGAGAAATTACAAGGTTTATAATTTCCCTTATACATGTAACAAAAAAGATAAAGCATGAAATTGCAGAGCTGTGACTAATTTGCTATAAAAGTTCAACAACTTCCAGCAGGCTACAGTGGAGATGCAGTTGGTTTTGGTCTGTAAGCATCTGTGTTTGTATGTGTGTATAAGAATAAACTTTTATATGTATTTTATCCATGTCACATACACCACAGTCGGGTGACAAGCCACATGAAAACACCAGCTAACACTCTTCTGAGAGGATGCAGCATGCCTGCAGGAGATGGGCAGTTACACTGGAATTCTGTCAAACACCAGAGTGCTCTTTAATAGGTCTTGTTTGGACAAGCAGATGAAAGGGGGGATTCAGTTCACCCGCACCTGCAAACACGAGCTTGGAGGAATAAACACTCAGCAAGAAACTTTGGATTCTTTGTGCACCTGCCTAGGGCAAAGTACCACAGCAAAAGCTTTACTCCTGAGCTTTCAAATACATCTTGCTTTTGACCAGGCTGCAGATACAGCAGCTCTAAATTGCTGGCTGGGCCTCCCTGGAGAGTAAGAGCAAGCTGGCTCGTGGCAGCATCAGAGCACCACACTGTGCTCTGCGAGTCATGGGAAAGGGAGAAAGCTCAGCACCTCTCAGGATCTGATGAGATCAGGCCAAAGTCAATCAAAGAACAGCAGCAACTTAGATGAGACGATGCATAATCAGCCTCTTAAAATGATGTAACTAATGAACATGGAGCTGTGCCCCTTCCGATGTCCTGCTGAAGACCAAAGGAAATGACATCTAATTAGCAGGCATTCACCCAGTGTCTTCTACGTTGGTGTCAAGACAATTACAAATGGTTCAGTGGGGCCAGGATCCCCATCCCAGGTGTCCAGGACACTGTGGCAAGGCTATAGCAGCCCAAAGCCACCAGTTCCTGGGCTCATCAGCAGTGTTAACAATGCCTTGCAGCTCAACACAAACTCATGGCTGCCAAAGTCAGCTGAGGAGAACTGTTTCCACTTTGGGATTAGTCCATGGAGCCAGATTCCTTCCTCTCCCTAAGCCAGAGTTCAGAGAATACAACATCCCTATCATATTGCCCCAGCACATCATGTGGCTGGCAAGCCCTGCTCTCCCCCTGCCCCCTTTCCAGCTGCCTCAGATGTCCAAGTTTAAGTTTCTCTGCCATTCATTTCTACAGCACAATAGATGACAGTAAGCCTTAAAAAAAACCAAACCCAACAACAAAAAACCAAAACATCCTGTGAATTTAAAGGTATATAAAGTATTTTTGCCAAGCTAGCTTAATATAGCCACCTTCCAGTACCTGAAGGGAGCTGATCCAAAGCCTGGAGAGGCCTGCTGGGTCACAGCATGCACTAGGTGGAAATCCACCCTTAGTTAAAGGTGTGCATTTAAATGAGGAGAGAGTCCAGCAGAGAACTAAGAGGATGATGAAGGGACTTGAGCATCTTTCCTATGAAGAAGGGCTAAGAGAACTAGGGCTGTTTAGACCTGAGAAAAGAAGGCTGAGAGGGGATCTTATTAATGTCTACAAATATCTACAGGATGGGTGTCAGTAGAAGGGACCAGGCTCTGTTCAGTGCTGCCCAGTAATAGGACAAGGAATAATAAGTATAAGCTGGAACATAGGAAGCTCCACCTCAACATGAGGAGAAACTTCTTTCCTGTGAGGGTGACAGAGACTGGCAGGGGCTGCCCAGAGAGGCTGTGGAGTCTCCTCTGAAGACTTTCAAGACCCACCTGGACCTGTTCCTGTGTGGGCTGCCCTGGGTATGGGGGTTGGACTTGATCTCCAGAGGTCCCTTTCAACCCCCATCATTCTGTGATTCTGTGTATAAATATAGAAATATTCTATAATTCTAACTTTAGAAAGTTTTCAGCACGTACTCCAGTATGGCAATATATTTCCAAAGCTGTGAATTTCACTAAATCATTTTTACTAGCCTAGTTTTGAAGGAAGTATAAATATTGTCCATGAGAACTAGGGCTGGCGTCACAGGCACGTACTGCACACGGAGCTGTGCAGGGCTGAGGGGCTGCAGCACAGGGCCCACTTGCATTTCTGGAACACTTTTCATTTGTCAGCTTGTTTCAGTAAGCATATTAAGGGAACTTAAATCGTATAAGCACAGATTTTGATCTTTATTTTTAAGCAAGTCTGGAAGTCATGTGAGCTCAGGAAAGCTGCGTGGCGTATGAGAATGGCAAGGAGATCAACTAGGGAGCCTGATGGAAACCCAAATTTCCCTTATGCCAGCCTTGCACATAGACTAGAAGTCTATAAATCTCCTTAAAAAAAATAAAAAAATAAAAAAAATATACATAATTGAGAAAGTCTGGTATTGCTTTTTTATATTATTGCATTGCCTGAGATCCTTAGTTATGAACTTGGATTCTGTGTGTCTAAAATAAAAATACAGTTCCTGTCTTGGAGTTGTGCATTACATCAACTAAGACATTCATTGCCCAGCTGAATCCAGGCTAACACATTGCATCTAGTTTCTAAAAGCATCCACAGGAGAAATGAAAGAGCAATCCAAATAAACCCGAATATTACAGTGAATTAAAACCACACAGCCCGTCACTGCTCGGCGTTTGCCACCTTTGCTATTCATAAAAAAGCCTGAAGTTTTTTTACTCTTAATGATGATTGAAGGCTGGATTCTTAACTCCATGATCCTTTAGAAATTGTCTGTGTCTATTATATGCTGAGAGTCAGCACCTCAGCCCGTTAAACTGTCACACCTCTTGTTCAGGTTTCTCCTATTATAATCTCCTCCCTGCTCAACTCCAGATAACACAATGCGTTCCCTCTTCTGCTTTCTGAGCTTATTTGCAGACGTAGCCATCCATAAGAAGCTTTAAATGTGTATTACACTACAGTAAAAACCCCTGTGGCCCACCAAGTAGTGGGCTGGAAAACCAGTTTAGATTCACAGAGAAGCTGGTATTAAAATCCTCAAGGACTTAGCAGTTCAGCTTGTCATGCATTTTAAGACCTGTGAATAATAATGGAGCACTGGTAATTTTACTAAAAAAATGAAATTCCATCGTTTCTGCAGAATAAACAAAAACAAACCAATGCATTAGCTATGCAGTACTTCTCAGCACTGCAGTCTGAATGTGTCATTACAGTCAGATTTTACCCATGAAAAGTATTTTGAAAAAGTAATGAATACCCCAAACTTTACATATACTTTTCATTTCCTTCCTACAGCCTCTCTGTTGGAGTTAGACTCAGATTAAGTTGGTATAGCCAATTCCTCCAGCTCCAGGAGGCTGCAGTCCTATTTCTTAAGGCTTACATATTGTATTTTGTGCCCTAAACTAGATCCTACCTGCAAGTGTAAAAATTTGGGAATATAAATCTATGATGTTCCACAGATTCTAGAAACAAAAATAAGCAAAGAAGAGCTAATGAAATCTCCCTGTTGGTACATCAAGCTCACATTCACATTTCCAGGTCCTAAGGCACACAGTAACAATTCCCTTATCTCTTAAAAGAGCTGTTTTATTACAAAATTCATCTGGGTTCCTCAATGTCTTCAAATGGCTTCATTAGTTAAATGAGGAGCTGCTTTTGAAGGAGCACAGCACTGAGAAAGTTCACGTGCAAATTCACGTGGAGAACGTCTTTGCTGACCTCCAGCCATGAATAATCAGAGCTGTCTTGTCCCTGCTCCAGTTAAAGCATCACCACTCATTTGAGGAAGGAACAGAGCTCTGCTTGCTATCCCAGTTGCTGGTGTGGTGATGCTCTAAGGAAGGCAAACCAAACCCTTACACATCCAAATTAAACCTTAAGGAGGGGGGGAAAAAAACCCAGTACCTGCAAACAACAGAATCCTGAAGGATGTTATTAAAACAAGAGAAATACAGAGCAAGGCCTGAGTCACCAAGGTCCTGCCAAGCCTCCTTCCAGCCTCCTCCAGTGGCAAAAGCAAAGCACCCCAGGCTTCTTACTGCTTTTGACTGTATCTCAAAACCCCCCAAAGGACCGAGTCTTCTCCCTGATGCCATCAATTCCAAGCGACTGCCCCTGTGCTCTGGTAAAGGGGCAGCCAGCTCCACACTGCAGGCACAGCGCTGAACCGGGCACCACGTCCAAACCCACCAGAGCTGGCTGCTGTGCTCCCCAGCACGTGGCCCTGCAGTAGCTCCCAGAACGTACCAGGGCAGGCAGCATTCCGGCCACTCAGCCTGGAAATGACAGCCAGTGCCAGAGGACAGCTGTAAAACAGCCACTGCTGGCTCTGGCATCGTGCTCAGGATGGATCCAGCCCAGCTGCTGCTGGGAGGAGAGCTCTCAGTTCAGCCCCGTGGACAAGGCAGCGAAGCCCCAGAAGTGAAGGATAGCACAAGGTTACCCAGGAAAAACAATCCTCAGGGGAATTCATGTATTCAGTATCAGTGCCTCGGCTGGTAGGAGCTTCCTGCTGCCCAATGTCACTCACACAGAAAGTCACGATGCCTCCATAGGCTTCACAATTCCCCATCAGTTCTCCAGCTGCTTGGCTAATCAGATATTATTACCTCCTTTGTGTTTTCCTTCCCAACCCTCTCTCTCTTTCTCTGGCAAGGTTGCTGTAAAAGGACTCAGTAATGATTCCTATCTAAATATTTCACTTGCGATACAAAGGTCTGTGTTTTGCATACCGTGGAACTTCTGTTGCTTTGTCTTTTGAGAAAAAGCTCCCCAGGCTCCTGGGAATAAATACTGAGAGTTGTAGCCAGCCTCACCAGACAGTGTTGTATATGAACCCACGCAAAATGGGATTGAAACGCAGTAATTGTTGAAGATGTGACTTCAGCACACCCAAGCCCTGAAGAGACAGGTCTGTGAAGCTCTTTCAGGCTTGAGGTTACACCAGATCTTCCTGAGCCACCCAGCAGGACACATGGGAACCAGAGCTCGGTGCTGTGCTTCCCAGTTCTGCAAGGCACCTCTTCATCAGAGATCCCCCCTTGCTGGAAGAACAAGGATGAAAGGAACTTTTCATGTAGCTTTTGAGACGTCTGGCACTGGTCTGCATCCTCTGCAGACATTAGTGGGCACGCTGCCATTAAATTCCTTGGGATAGGATGCAGGTCAGTGCTAAAAGCTTTAGAAAATCTAACGTGCTGAACACCAACTTTGCCTAAATTAGAGGAGATGAAACTTCAAATTTCCAAAGCCAGGCAAATTGTTAGGTTTTTTTTTTCCTCCACGTTCCCTAAAAAGATGGACCTGGTGTCTTTAAAGTCATCTTCAAAGGAAAGAAGCAGCAAGGGACCCGGAGTGCCACCCAGACCCACTCGGAGGTGGCACTGTCCCCAAGGGGGTGTGAGCTCGGGCACCCCGCCACAGCTCCCCAGCTCCGCAGGTAACTGTGTGCAGCGTAGACAAGCCTGCGTGGGTTCATATGGAAATGAGTGGTAAATTATTAATATTAATAACATCGATAAACAACTGGTGACAACTTCAAGTGGCTTCTTGTGTAACACGCATGAGGCATCTGTTCATTATCATTTACAAGACACTCCTGCTACGCACAACAGTTCACCCAAGGATCTGCGGACACGTCCCACTCTGGGTGCCAGTGCTGGCAACACCCGAGAAACCCCCCGGGTACCTACACAGGCTGCACTCGATGCTCCCAGAGGTCTCTCCAGCCTGAACTACTCTGTGATGCTGCACAGGAGGGCAGCCCAGTGCAAGAGGCTGCCACCAGTAAATGGCACTGGTGTGGGTGAGCCTCTCCAAACAGCTTTATGTGAACGCTCAGCTCTGTACGGTCGCAGCGATTGCATCGGTGGAAACCTGTCTCGTTCAGAGTCTCCCTGGAAGCCAGACACCTACTGCATGTCTTTGTGATGGTTTAAGGCCCAGGGGAAGCTTCCTACAACACAGTGACTAACCCACGAGGAAGGGTTGTGAGAAGGGAAAGGCAAATGGAGGTGCAGGCAGAGGATTCTGGAAAACACCGCTGTAAGTTATGTCAAATCCGGAGTAAGCCGGGATGCTACAATTCTTCTGTCAAGGACAGTGATAAAAAACTCTCCTCACTCCAAGCTCTGGGATTTACAGCATAGGTTTCCAACCTCCAGAGGCTAATTATTTCAAGTCATCCTGCAGTGCACCCTGGGCAATGCTTTATGAAGTTAGCTTCATGTGGTTGAACACCCGTTACTTCATTGGCCTCTTGCTGTCACCATGCAAAGACGGACTAGTACTTCATGTAGCAATTTTTAAATGGAAGTGGATGATTTTTCAAGTAATTATTAGCAAAAACGTCAAACAGAAAGGCAGAGGCTGGCTATCCCACTGAGAGGAACCACTGAGGCAGAAAATATGTGCCAGAGTATATAGCTGGAGCTGCCCTGAGCTCGCTGACAGACAAAGCATTTTATCAAACTGGAAATACAATACCAGGCTGCTTAGAATATCCTCCTTTAATGAGGTGGCCTGAGCTGCCATGCTCTGCTCTATTCAAATAAACACAGTAGCTTTTCAGCAACTGATTTTAATCTCATTTCCTGATCTGAGAAGGGCCCGGGAAACCTAACACTTTCCAAAAAATTGTTTTTTAATTGTTGTTGGCAACCTCATCTACTACCTTCAAAGGACGAGTTAATGGTATCTAAACAGATAACAGGGATACCACAGTGAGCCAGGGAGCTGCTCCTCTCTCTCTCTTTCACAAAGAGTGATTCTCAAATAACCAGATGTTTTCTTCAACTTTTGGAAGAGAGAGGGAAAAAAAAAAAAGCCAAATCTGAAGAACTTCACTTCAGGAAGGCTGCTGAATTACACAAGTCAGTCTGCAGATCAGCACCCTGGTAGGAGAGCATCTTTGAAGTGGAGCATTGCAGAGCCCATCTGCTGCGTGCAGACTCCCTCCCCTCCGTCTGAACAGACGCTCCCACGAGCCATGAGCAATACCCACACTGGACATGACTTCACTCAAGTGCACACAGAGAAGAAGAATGATCTTTTGAGGTTAAAATACACGTGTAAAGCTATGGAGCAATCTTCTACAGAGTTCTGCTGTGTTACTAAATCCTTCTAAGACACAACCCTGTGAGCAAATGGAGAAATCAGCTAATCCTTCCCTTCCTCCTTGGTTAACTTTGCAAGCATTTCTGGGTGTGGACCAGTTCTTTCTGTGTGTTAATTATGATATTTAAAACTATCTGTATAACCACACTGAACATCAATGACCAATAATCATAGAATACTATGGAAAAGACCTCAGTGATCACCTGGTCCAACCTTTCTTGGCAAAAGCACATTTGAGACAAGAGCACCCCACCCAGATGACCATTAAAAGTGTCCAATAACAGCAGTGCTCTTATCAGATGGTCACCAAACGTTAGTCACAGCTCACCTTTCTGCAACTGGCTGCATAGAAAACTGCAGCCTTTGGGGAAATTAAGGCATAGGTCAAACCCTGTGACAAAACCCAACCCAGGTAGGTTTAGGGAGAAAGGCACAAGAATTTGGCTTTATAAAAGCTGCATCCAATAGGGGAAAAGCCCCTCAACCCCACAGATAATTGCAGCAAAGCTGATTGCACACATCTCCAGAGGCAGGCAAGCAAAAGCTTCAGCTAGATACCTGCCCCAGTGATCCAGCTGTGCTACATCTGGGGCTTCAGAGTAAAGCTGCACGTTGGTCAGGTCAGAGGGAATACCTGCAGAAATAGCTGAACTACAAGAAATGCACCGTACAGCTGCTCAGCTCATTAACAGTATCCTCTTTGAAGCTACATCCAATTTTAGCAACTGAAATGCTATAGGTGGCTTAGGCTTGTAAACAGAAAGCAAAGCCAGGCCTTTAATGACTGTCCAGCCCATGACACAGGCAACGTGGCTTATTTTCAATTTACACCTCACATTAGTCACAAATCAAGCCTTAAAAGAGTTTTCTACTGCTGATTTTCTCTGTAGCTTCTAATCTTTAAAACACAGATTTTCAAGGGACTGTCTATCTGCAGGAAGAACATCCAGGCACGTCCACAGCTCCTGGACATAGATGCCACAGAGGAAAAGCATATGCTTGCCCAAATGTTTCTGAGGATTTACTTTATAATCAACTGCAAGTCTGGCCCTCAAAAATTGTCTCAGGATGGGTTGTGGCAGTTGAATGAGGTCCTTCAGAGGAGGAGACAGACATTCCTGAAAACAGATAACCAACTGGACAAGATTTTTGGAAAACAACACCTGGTCTCTCATCTGGAGCAGGTGCCAGGCATGGCACACAAGCTGGGAGAGGTGAAACCATTCAACTGACACCTTCCCCAAGGCAAAATGTCAGGAGAGACACCATGAAAACGCAGGACTTGCCAATTTAGGGCGCTGATGACCACATGGGACAGGGCACCTCCCACCCACCACGGGCTTTCCTGTTGATGTGACTGGTTTGGCAAAGAAACCTACCTAAAGCACAGCCTGAAAAGCAGTGAGAATTGGGTAAAGCAGTCAAGCAAAGAGCTACCGGTGACTTATGACTAAGCATCAATTTTTCAGAAGCCCATAAAGAATTCAAACATCCAGCATTTTACTGGAGCCAGGGGGAGCAGGTACTTTCGTTAGTGTCACAACACGTTGCTGCAAACCTTACTGCAAATAACCTGGCATTGTTTCCCGGGGAAACTGATGGATATCGACACCCAAAAGCCAACAAAACAAGTTTCCTTCCCAACTGTGATGGCTCATTAGGACAAAAGAAAAAAAAAAGTGAAAATCAGACAAGCCTCTGGCTCATCACATCACCACATTTCTGAAATAAAAATGTCGCCAAAGGAGCGTGCTCATTGTCAGCCACCCAGCAGCAGAAGGGCCTTGGCACTGGTAACCTCCATCCGTTTAAAGTTTGCCATTTAGCAGAGCTGCTTTTCCTTTCCTGCACTTCCAGCTGTTTATGTGACACAAAACACTTTCTGGATGCCAATCCCAGACCTCTCACATCTCACATATCAAAGAGTTAACCTGAGGAGAAAGCTGTCAGACATGTCTGACTCAAATCCCACCCTAATTTCAGCAAAGCACAGAATGAGCTAACACCTTTCTGTGGAGTGACAAATCAGTATCTTAGAACCAGAATGATCCATCTGTGCCCAAGACCTTTGCCAGGGACCACAACTCTATTGTATGTGCATGGCAAGAAAGCACCACAGGAGGACCAGCTTGGAGAGCACACAGGGCCCCCGGCTGAGCTGTGGTCAGGTTGCAAGCAGCTCCCAGGGCTATGGCATGTGGGCATCTGAGGCTGTGTGGGCAAAGCAGCCGTGGGAAGCAATCCCTTAGCAGGGACTCATCCCACTGCTCCCTTTGCCCTAAGCCTGAATGGCCCCACCACCCCACAAGTCAGGCCTCCCCAGCAGGCACTGCCTCCTCCCACTGCTGAGCCACTCCTGGCCCTCTCCAAGCACATGGTGTGACTCCATCATAAGGAGACTCGAGCGTGTTCCTCACAACACAAGAACTGTCCTAGTGCAACAAACCACACCTGAGGAGAAAGCTCTCAGTATCCAGAGGACATCAAGCATCCTTGATGGGATCGTGATGTCCACACGCAGCTAACCCAAAAATATGCCCCAAACAAATGCAAAGACATTTTTACTGAGAGCATGAATGAAATAATTTCTCCCTGACACGACTAAGGAAAGGGGTAAGAAATGGCTCTGGCTGTCCTGCCTTAGTCAAAACCCTTTGGACTTCTCTTCCCCTCGCTGCAGCAGGCTGCCGAGGCAAAGGGCGATCCTCGCCTGCAATCTTTCCCTGGGAAGTAATTAGTTTCCATTTAGAGGGATGACAAATTGATCAGGCAGGAATCTCACCGCGCTCTGAATTGAAGCTAAACTGCGAGAGCTACGGCTCCGGCGACTTGGGTTTGTAAGTCTGTCAATGCATTTTTACAGTTTCAAAATTCAATCATCCAGCAGCAGGAAAGACATTGGGTTAAAAAAAAAAGAAAAAAAAAAGAAAAAAAAAGAGAAAAACCGAAGCAGCAGCAGCAGAAGCAGGAGGGGGAGAAGCAGCAAAGGCTCCACTTCCTCCTGCAAGTTCATTATCGCCTCTCTAGGCACGAGGCTGGTGTGAAATGGGCTCGACGCACGGATGCCTCTGCTAACGGCCAAGGAAAGAAAAAAAAAAGTCGCACATCATTAGGAAGGGAATAAACGATAGCGAGGCACAGAGCAGAAATGATTTGATTAGCAATTTCCAGTTTTGAAAAGACCTGGAAGAGAACCAAATGACTATACAGAAGGTGTGATGGAGTTCTTAATTGCTGTAACTGCACAGGGAGACTCGATGATTTGTGACATATAATACAGCACAGTACGCTAACGCTAATAACTGTTAATTAACTGCAGCAATGATATACTCTCAAAATGCACATACAAGTTACCATAATTTCTAGATTAAAAGCTGCGGTGTTCAAAGCCAAAGGCAGAGGGAGGGCAGCGTGGAGGGAGAGTGGGGGAAGACAAGAAAAGTGGAGAGGGAGACAGAGAATTTTCCCCCTTTTTTTTTTTTTCACCCACCCTTGGAGCACAACTGACATCTCACCCGGAGCAAAGTGGCCAGAAAGCACCAGAAAAAAAGAAAAAAAGAAAAAAAAAGAAATAATACTGCTGCAGAAACACAAAACAGTTCCCGAATGAAGCTCTCCCTCCAGAGAAGCAGTTATTAATTCTGAAAGGCTGTTGTTGCACCAGGCCATCTGGCTGTGCTGTAAAGAGTTCAGGAGCTGCTGCTGAGCTAAGATTCCTGTCGGATCCCATTCGCCCCAGTGACATTATTCACTCGCAAATGTTATCGCATCGCTCTCCCCCCCTCGCTGCTGCTTGCCAGTTGCTTTCTTTCTCTGCAGGCAGTTTGCTGCTCTGCCCGGTGGAAAAAGGGCTCTGCCAGGAGAAGCCGAGAGGCAGCACCTCATACCAGGGATGCTCAGAAGCTGCTTTTGCTCTGCCTCCCAACAGCAGCGCCGTGTGCGAGGCTGGGAGAAGCTGCTGGATTGACAGCCTGGGAGACTGAAGGCTTCTATTTATCCCTCAGCAGGCAGGGCTCAGACACACTCCCACACGCCGTCCACACATGTGATGGAGAGCACGTGGTACTGATGAGCCCTCCGGAACTGCTCCAGCATTTTCTCCTTCAGATCAGCAGTGAGGAAGAGGAGGGTAAGGCAGGTATCAGGTGTGCACCATGAAGGCTGGTCCTGATCTTCCTGCTGACAAAACAAACCCCTCTTGGCAGCTTCCCTCCGAAGGTCTTCCCAACGCAACTGCTCTGCAGAGAGCAGTTAAATGCTACAGCCAGCTGACCAAACACCAGCCACCCTGTGGATGGGGAAGCCAAGAGGGTTTGTCCTTCCCTTGCTGTGACCACTCTGATGTGCTCCTTCTGTGGATGGGGAAGCCAAGAGGCTTTGTCCTTCCCTTGCTGCATCCACTCCAACATGCCCCTTCCGGCTTCCAGAGGAGAGTGAAGTGAAGGGCTTTGTGTTTTGGAAGGCACTGCTCTCTGCTCCACCCTGGGACAAGTTCAAATCTAATCCCTATGGCAAATAGTGGAAAACCAGAGCAAACACACAGGCTACCTGAACACCTTTTCACAGCATCAGTGTTCGCTCGGGCACGCTGGGATACGAGGGGCAGCAAAGACAAGAATGCCAGAGCAGAGCAATGAAGGGGGGAGAAAAAAGGACTAACAGACTTGCTCAGCCTCTACATCCCCCACGTTCGCAGCAGTGCAGCGTGCTGAGAGCTCGTGTGAAGTCTCTCTGTCATTTTAACACTGAAGTGCCTTGAAAAATATTAAGGGTAAACTTTGCTGTCATTCCAACATATGGCAAGACACTGCACTACAGACATATCCCAAAGAAACTGGGGACTTGGAATGAATACCCTGGTACTGAAGAGCACATTGGTTTTGTATCTTCCAGTTTTTTGTCCATCTCCACCTCCAATTTTTTTTCTGCTGCAGTTTCTTTCAAGCTAATAAAGGAATCCCCCTTCAACACCCTTAGCAGCAAAATATACATGTATAGAGTGGGAAGAAAGAAGAAAAGTAAGGTTATATTTACATCCCAATTAAATAATTACCTTCTATCCACCAAAAAAGAGAGAAGGGATTTTTATCTTAGGTAAGAAACACAGACTTGACCTACCCAACTATATCATCACATTCCTTCCCTGACTGTATGACCAGTACAGACCAGTGCCTTATACTGCCTTCTCCAGCACTCTGCCCCAGTGTAAACAGCCTAGAGGATGGCATTTTTATCATGTTCCTGGGCTGCAGAGTGACACTGCTGGGACAGTCCTTTCCCTTTCCTCACCTCTGCTTCTTCCAGGGCTCCTAGCTGTCACATCACTCCCAATTTTGCTCCCACGACCGCAGCCTCTAAATAATATTGCTTTTTCTTTACCACCTAACAAGAACTTTTAAAACCGATTTAAATCTGCAATGAATGCTGTGAATATGGGTCCGTACGCAAGACAGACATTTAATAACCCCCCTGGGAAAGAAAAGCTTCTCAAACTGCTAAAATGCATCCTGTGGGGATGTCAGCCTGGAGTGAAAGATTCTTAAAGACTTTTTGTGTGACAGCATCACACCCTCTGAGAGTCCCAGGTGCCATTAGGGGGGAGGAGGGGACTACAGCACTCTTGAAGAACTCGAGAATAATCAGCCTCAGGTATTAATGTTTTGCTTTAAGATGTAAAAGATAAGAAATTCCATGATTTCCAGAAAAGGGGGTGTTAATAAGACATAAAGCTGCCTCCTCAGCTCTGTACCCTCTTTTTGAAAGGCAGCTGGTGCCTGAGCCACCAGTATTGCACCCTGAATGGCTACATGAGCTTCTCAACTCCACAGGAGCCAACACCACCTGCTATTTCTACCCCACAGCCTTTCAACAACCCCTCTCACAGCCCTTTCACTTGAGTCCCAGCTCCTCTGTGACACTGCTCATTTGACCAGAATACCTGTTTTCTAGATCTGATGGGAAATGAGAGGTAAAGGGGGTCTCCATTCAGGTCTTTCCCACTCTGTATCTGGGCTTTGTCTCAGCTCTACAAAACCAAAGACTTGGAGTCCAACCTAGTGCAAGGGGCTTTCCAAGATGCCTTTGAAAGGTTTCTCCCGTCATTAGAAGCAAATTTGTCACAAGATGAAATTCCTTTATGCAAAATAACCCAACCCAAAGCAAAGCCTATATATTACTTTCACTTTCAGACTTAGCTTTCCTGGAGATTAACTGCCTGATGCAGCCTAACTGAGCTGGGGTTAAGGGCAGGTCTTTGAGCCTGACTCAGGGTTTTCTGACAGGCAGAGTGTGACAAAACCCTTGTTTTCCAGCTTGTCTGAGAGCCCTGGTTACCCCCTGGCACTGGAAAAGTCCTTCTCCTGTGCTGGCTCCTGGAGAGCACCTCTCAGCCACTGGACAGCAGCTGAGCCCCTCCAGCCCATATCCTTCTGACAACAATCTCTGTTCCCTTCTGCCTGTGGGGAGCTCAAGGTGATCTGGAGGTGGCTGGAGGACAGGGTGGCAGTTTGCCTCCAGGAGCCTGACTGTTCTCTGGAGTGCTGGGACACTGCCACCAGCATCCCCGACACCCAGCACAGCCTCCAGAGTATTTAAAGGTAATGTGTGAATCCACAGGAGCCCCAGGGATCCATCTGACAGCTGGTATCAGAGGGGCAGGCAGAGGCAGAGAGTCTCTGGGGGCAATATTTGCAGGGCGAGTGCTGCAACAAAGCTTGTCCCAGGGGTACCCCACAAAATCCCCTCAGCCCTGCAGGCACTTGGCTGTTGATTTGTCCTTCATAATTCCCATTCCTAATCCTGCCTTTGGTCCTAGACTGTCTCACAGGATAAAGTGGTTGGCTTGGGGTCCCTGCTGCTTGGTTGGGTCTTTGTCCCTAACCTTTAGCTCAGGCCAACCCAGTATTTCTCTGGTTTCTCAGCTTCCTTCTGGCCCTGCCTCATAACACAGGATCTTCCCTCATCCTAACTCCTGGGATGGATCACCCCAGTCTCAGTCCTGCCACATTTGAACTCTGCCCAGGGACTAATTTAATCCACAATATCTCAGCTGACATGCCAAGTGAAAAATCCTCCCGGGTCACAGAGCTGCAGCCTCTTCCAGCTGCCTGAAATACACTTTTCCTTCACTTACTTCAATCACAAAGGTATTTTCTGCCCCAGATGGAAACAAACAGTTGTTTATTTTTTTTTTATGAAGAGCTGTTTTAACCAAAAGCACATCTAAAACAAAAGAGAGAAATATTTGAGGTTTGTGGTGGTTGGGAAATTAATGCTCTGACATGTATTCTGCGCTTAATCTTTTGTGGCAACTTTTTTACATTTGTAAGAGTTATGGATTTTAAAAGTCACAGCTAAGATTGCTTAATGAGCATTCGCCACCCTGGAAGTGGAAGCAGGGCTGATGTGGTTTAGTCAGCTGTTAGCTTTATTGCCTCTCTTCTGTACTAAAAGTGACAAGTTGAACACATTATAGAGAGCTCAGATGTGTTATGTAGATGAAGCCTGCAGCAATATCTGCCTGCTCTCTATTATTTATGATGTCTATATAATACAATGGACTGAGATTTAAGCCATTGTGATGCAGTTTGTTTTCCAGGGTTCTAAAGTACAGCACATTTTACAGAGAATTGCATCTCTGTTACATATTAATCAAATCCATCTTACATGCAGCTCTTACACTGTAAACTAAAGGGAAAGAAAGATTAAAGCGCTTGGCTTTTCCTCAGCTGTCAAGGGCTGGCAATAAAATAATAATAAGGGCTTCTAAATAATGTGTGTGTGACAGGCCTTTGCTCAGTTGTACAGTCCTTTATGGAGGTTAACTACAAAATAAGTTCCAGTGAGTGATTGAGACCAGGCGGGTGGGTAACACTGTACCACAGAGCCCGGCCCCCTTCTCTGCAAACCTCATCTGTACACATTCTCCCCACCCCACAGGCCCAAGTTGTGGCTGGTCCAGGCACCCCGTGGGGGTGCAAAGAAGTTAACTCCTTCTGCCCTGCTCCAAACCCTGCCCTTTTGAACCTCCTTCAGCTGGGGCCGATTACAGGCGCCAGAAAGCGGAGAACTCCACGCCAGCAACACGGTCGCTCTTGCTGGTTCTCAAGAAAATAGGATGATGATGGAAGTCATGGGAAAGTTATTTTATTATAAAATACATAAACCTCTGCAGAGGGCTGGGGTTCGGGAGTTTTTCTTTTCCCTCATTAGCTACAGTTTTGAAGATCAAGAGGTGGAACTTTTAAGAAAAGCCTAAATCACTGGAAGTTTTTAAGCCAGTGTGGATTGTGGAATTTATTGGAGGGTTGGTTGGGGTTTTTTTATTTTTTGCCTTTCCTTCATTGGCTTTTTCTGCCAGGCAGCCTTTTAAAAGCTGATACATCTCTGTGCCTTAGCACCCCCTCAGCAGAAGGGTCCAGCACAGCCTGGCTCGCAGGTGGCCCCGCCTGCTGCCCACCGGGATATTTCTCTGGAGCAGTGACAGAAGGGAACGGGGAGCTGGGAAGAGGCAGCCGAGACCATCACAACTCCCAGTGATGCTCAGCCTGGGACAAGGCTCAGGACTGAGGTGTTCGTGTCTCAATGTGGGCTCTGTGACTGACCCTCCACATGGGCACTGTCCTCAAAGGGAGACGGCGATGGCTGAGACCCACGGATGAAAAACCACCAGGGAAAAGCTCAGCACTACTATGCTCCACTCTGCTGTAGGCAGGAGGGGTAAAGCAGAGGAAGGGCTGAAGGTCACGTGTGTGAGCACTCAGCAGCTCTGTGTGTCATGCACGGCCAAGCCAGACAGCACAGACCATTCCCTGAGCCCCGATGGGGTCCGGCCCGGCCGTGGCTGCCATGGTCAGACAGCCAGGGAGGAGCTGGGGCCACACAGGGACCTGCCAGGGCAGGGTGGACCCTCAGCATCCCCCACCCAGGGTGGCTCCAGCCTCCTGCAACACCCCCAGTGGGACATGGTGCTGGAAAATTTGGGCCCACAAAGCATTGCAAAGTTTCTTAATAGCAGGAAAAGGGGGAGCTCCTGCCGGAGCCTGCGGAAAGGTCGGGCTGCTGGGAAAAGGTGAATTTGGATCAGGATCTGTGTTCTGCAGAAAGCAGATGGGTATTGGGGGTGGGGTTTGGCTCCCCTGGAAACCGAGCAGCAGTAATTTTAGGCTCGCTACCACCAGCAAGGGAGTTTAGGAAACCAAAGGAAGGGCAAACAAATTCTAGGCTCCGGGGCACCATCTGGTTGCTGTGAAGAGCCACGGAGAATTCCTATCCCCTTCACACACACCACGGGGCCACTGACAGCTCCACACCACCTCCTGCCACCCCCGTTCCACAGGAACAGCAGTTGTTTCCTTGCTGATCTAATACACCAGGGCAAATTCAATGTTTGCTCTCAAAGAACTGACTTAAAATGTTATTATACATTTCCCTTGGGTCAGAGTGGTATTTTAAGTATATTGCCATGAAAAGAAGATGCTTCCTAGTATTTTCTGTCATTTTTTTAGTGTATCAAGTCTTTTTTTTTTTATATAGACCTCTTGAAATGCTGGGTGTTGATTTTGCAACCTGTTTTTCACTGCAATATTCACACTGTGACTGCTGGGGCTCCTCAGGAGCATACAGGTGTTGCAGCCACCTGAGCACTTCACAGCCTGGGTTGTTTGATGTTTGGTTTTTGTTATTTTGGTTTTGGTTGTTTTTTTTGAACTTGAAAAAAAAACAAAACAACCCAAACCAACAAACCCAAACCCAACATTTTAAGCCTCAACCTAAATCTAACTGAATTCCTTCATCGTGCCCCCATGGTTTGGGTTCATTGCTGTTCACATCCCATGGTGTATTGCCACTAGTGATTTACTTCTGATTGACACTATTGCATAGAGAAGAAACAAGCCTCATGAGGGTGCCCTGTGTGCCATAGATTACGTCAGGAGAACAGCAAATAAGCATGAATACCCTGAGTCCTGAGTCCTCTGGTTCTTTCTCTTCCAGTTAGCCAAACCACTGCCAAGTGAGTGCATCTTTAATCTCCATTCCTGCTGTGAGTATGCCTCAGAGAACTGTAACCTGGTGTTCAGCTCTCCTGACAGCTTCTGTGACACTGGCATTTTTTTTAAAGCCCCCAACACCAGGCTGCACTCTGAGCGTCCATTTAAATACAGAAAAAGGAAATTCTACTTCTCATGATTCCAAGGAAAACCTCGACCATGCTTGTGACTCAGCTCCCTCAAAACAAGAGCCCAACTCTTAGTACTGCAAAAACCTCATTATTTTAGGCAAATCTTCTCATCCCCTCAGGGCAGTCAACACTGAACTTTCCCACTTGCTAGAAGCCACCTTCCAGCCTCTCACTGCCTCCTGGCGAGATCTACCAAGCAGCAGAAGTCTCTTTGAAGCAAGGGGCTGCCAAGACGACCTGCCATGGAATTAGTTTTCCCCAGTGAATGGGGAAAGATACATTTTGGAAATAGATCAAAACTCCTTTGAAGGAAACAACAACCCTGCCATCCCAGCAGCTCTGAAAGGTTCCTCAGCACCAACATGGAAAGCTCCTGAAATGAAGTTTGGCGTCAGAGAGGTGCCATTTGAGTCCAGATTTGTAACCGGGGACAGTCATTTCCATGTCTGTGCAAGCAACACTTGAAAGGAGAAATTGCAGCTAGCGACACAGAAGAGCAGACTGGTTTCTTTTGCTTTACTTTACATGGAGAGTGGCCTTCGTGCCACCTGACACTCAGGGATCACTTCTCAGGCTATGGGAAATGAGCTGGGAAAACACAAGAGCAAACCTCCTGTGGTTTACGTGTCTGCGCCAGGCGAGCCGTGCAGAATGTAAAGGCAAACCTTTCAATCCTCCCTTCTCCCCAGCCCTGAAAAGCCAGCACAGTGCTCCATTCAGGAGGGGATTTACCGCAGGGTTTGGAAAGCACCGAGTGTTCCTCAGGAATCTTGCCCTGACTGAACCTACTTATAAACCCTTGGGTTCACAGGCGGCGGAGCTGTAAGTCAGGGTGCAGTTTGCTGCATGAGCTTGGGACCAGCTGCATCCCTTTACTCCCTCAATAACACACTGCTACGGGCACATTCATTTTCCTGTTGAAGCAGCTCACGGAATAAACCTGCAGCCCATCCAAGGGCAGATTGCTCAGGGAGCAGATGCACGCTGCTGCAGCATCTCCATCCTGCTGCCAGCCCCACCTCACCACGACGCTGGCACCGCCCCTGCTCTGGAACCCAACACACTCACCCTCCTGGGAGACCCCGAGCCTCAGCTCCTGGCTGCCAAGGGCTCAGAGATGCATGGGCTTGGGGGCTGTGTGGCTATTAACACAGCCGGTACACTTTACTGCACACGTCTGGGTCAGCAACTCCCAGACAGGGCAAGCTGCACATGGAGACACAGTTAAGTCTGAAAATCCCCTGAAATTTAATAGCAATAAGGTACAAATTCAAGTGAGCTGGTAATGCAAGGCAGAAAGGAGGGAAAAAAAAAAAGGAAATTTAAAGTAGTGGGGAAGGTATAATGATGTAGCATTTAGCACTGGGAGCAGAGAAAAGCAAATCAGTAGTTTTTAAGGGGTGACCTGAGGCGAGGAAATGGCTCAGGGAGAGAAGGGAGAGCTGTTCCAGTTAAATGGGCACAAGAGAAAGATCAACCCCCAGCTGCGGAGCGCTCCAAGAGAAGAAAGAGGAGGCCAAAGGAGCAGGGAGGGGTGAGATGCAGCAGACGAACACGTTGGAGGTGGGATGAGGCAAATCCATAAGGAGCACAGAAACCCAGGAAGACGTGTCTTTTTTTTAATTGAACATGAAGAGTAAGAAGCAAGCAAATTTAATTGGCAATGTAAAGGCTTCCTGTTTTACATCCTTTGCTTTAAATCTTCATTGAGAATCAGCACATGGCATCACAAACAAAAACCACTCCTCACCACATGCAGCCCGCTGCAATCTCTGTCTTGCTGGATCTTGCTTTAGATACTCAATAGCCCAGTGCTATGTCTTGTGCTGATTATTCAAGAGCCATTATGGTATCAGTGAATGTCTCTGATTGCATTTAATTCAAGTATGCAATATATTTTGAATTCAACTTGCTCTAGCAGTCCCCAGCTCTCCCTCCCCCAAAGTATAACAGATCATTTAAAACTGAGCAGGTCACATCCTGAGCTGTAGGTACTAACCATGTCATTTCTTCCTCTCCTAGGGGCTTTAAATCCTGCAACTGCTGCCCTGCCAGCAGGAGAGGTGACCCCACATTTGTCCTGCTCATCGCAGGCTAATAACCATTAGGGACAATGGTGAAGCTCCCACCTGCTGCCCAGGAGGAGTGCAGATCGCTCCCAGCAGGATGTCAGCGCTGAAAATCTCCTCTCCTTTTCATTACAGGCTTTTGTCATTCTCACACCCCCAGAAACTGCTCAGGAGGGCTCTCGGGGAATTAAACTGCAGTGACAAAGTGGGCCCTGCCCCCTCGCAAGTTAGCAAACACGGGGAGGGCTGAGGCCGAGCTCACGCCCGACTAACAGGCAGCTGCGCCCTCCCCAGGGACGTGTGCTGGAGCAGTTTGAGAGCGCCCACGGGGATGCCCGTGCTGACATGGCCTGTGCTCACAAGCCAGCTTTTTCTTTGAGGGCTACCATGAGCAGGTCCCCAGCCCCATCTGCACAAACGTGTCTCTGAAAACCTCCCCGCAGCCACCAGTGTCCACGGAGCTGGATGGAGCTGCACCAGTGAGACAGCTCAAGGGAAGCACTGGGCTGCTCAGAGCTGGTGGCAAGAGGAGCTTCAGTCAACTGCAGCTCCTTCAAAATGCACCAGGACATCAAGGCTTTGGGATACCAGCTTCCATTGGCAGCACCACAGCTGCTTGAAAAGGGTTTTGTGTCCTCACAGCAGTCCTAGCCCCCTAATGCAGAGCTCCAGGGTCTCTGGGCCACAGGTTCTCCTATAAAACACCCATCTTTCGACACTTTGCAGTTAAAAACCCCCACACCCAGTGCCTGCAGCAGCACAGCTGGCTCCCGCCACTGCCCTGACAGCATCCCACCCTTTGCCAGAGCCTCCACAAGCAGCACGGTCCCTGGGAAGGGAAACAAAATCCTGCTGGATCTCCATCTTTTGGCACAATATGGGGTGGTCGACATAAAAAATCAATCCAGCATCCCATCTCCACCGGCAGACCCCGGGACCCTCGGCCGACGTAAGCAGCGGCGCCAAGCCCGCGGCACGAGGTGCATCTGCATTTTTCACACCAGCCCATTGTACGCCTCTGCCTCTCTCTTCCCTGGAACGGCAGCGGCCCAGCCCCACGCCGCAGTGAAGTATTAACTCATAGCGAACACAGTTTGTCTCCGAGGACCCTCTTGGCCCCTTCGTCATCCTGTGCTGACATTTTAATCGCGCTTTTGTGGGAGCCGGCTGGCAGTTTGTCATCGGGAACGGCGCGGCGAGGGGCCGGCGCGGGCTGCTCGCTGTGGCGGCTGCCGAGGGAAGCAGCCCATTCTGACAGACTGAGCAATAATCTGAACTTACTGCGCCGAGCCTGTGGGACACCAGCCGGGCCGCTTTATCTTCTTCATTAAAGTGCGCTCAAAAAAAAAATCCATTTTCCTTTAAAGTCTCAGGAACAGATGGAGTAAAATTAATTGCGCCATTAAGTCCCGATAGACAATACCAGAGTGGTTTTCTTTCAACAGTGCATGTGTGTTACAAAGTGCTCTTCGTAAAAGGCAATTACTGCAACATTTGCCATAAAATAAAGGTTGCTTTAATGGGCAATAAACACAGGCTTCAAATTTTGTATGAAATGGGTCTCCAAAGGGCGCTGTTATAGGCAGCTCAAAGGCACAACTGACTTTAGTATTTCTGCTCTGGCTCCAGCTCAGCTAGCTGGGAGAACAATGATTTCCACCCTTGGATGTTTTCCGATGGAATTATGGATGCCGTGTCAGCGCGCGGCCCGGCCCTCCCGGCCACCTTGGGCTGCTGGGGAAATGGTGGCCAGGCCGGATCCGGCGTCCGCTCCGCCAGCTGCCATCAGCCCTGGAGAGACAGGGAGGAGGAGGAGGAGGAGGCAGAGGCCAGGGCTGGTTCTGAGCAGAAAATAATAAGCCCCCATTTCCTGACAATCAGAACCGTGCCAGTCTGAGCTGCCACGGCGTTCGTCTGATGCAAACCCTGATGTATTTATTTCTATTTAACAGAAAAGATGCTGGAAAACGGATACCACATCCTTGCAAGCAGAAGGAGGGGACTGTAAAAACGCGTGTGGGCAGCGTTCAGAAGACAAGAGACAATGGCATTTCTACGCTGTTGGCTTTCTGGGCACTAAAAACCAAAACCAGCCCTCACCCCACCGACCGGCCATCAAACAGCCTGTGACAACACGGCTTCCAAACAGGCTGCTGTGGTGTCCTAACCAGAAACACAACAGCAAATCTGCATCAGTTGCACCAAATGGTACATGGTATTTGTCGGCTATTTGTCAACTTAACAGTTTTGCTCCCAGCCTCGCCCTGGGAGCAAAACACTTCATTTGCACAGATTTTACTGCTGGCGAAGGCAGCGTGGCCCTTCCATCAGTGACCTGCCCAAATGCCCCCCCCTGCCCCGTGCCTGGCTGCTTGCCCTAGGTGTGGGCACCTGCCCATGTGCTTCTGGGCAGGAAAACAGCTTCCATCTGATTCTTGCTCAGATTTATATGAAGAGAAGAGGAAATCATTTCAATTCATTGTATTTTCCACATTCCAGTAATTACAAAGCGAGCATGACATATAAATGATCCATTAATTGAAATATGGGCTCTACGAGCTCCAATATTTATAGTGTAAATCCATATTTAATTAAATAAAGCCAATAATGCTCATTTCAAAGGGAACAATGAAGTTTTTTTATTTAACCATGTCGTTGATGCTGCAAGTGCTCGTTTCTCATTAACACCTTTGAGTAAATCATCGTGGTGGAGAGGAGTAGAGGGGGCAGGTGGGGGTGTGGGTCAGCCACCCCAAGAAGCACCCCAGCCCCGGGCTGCAGGAGAGCCCAGCTCCCATGGCTGTGTCTGCACACCACCGTTTCCTTCTGGTAATAGCATCAGTCAGCACCTCTGACTGAGCAGCTTTAATCACCCACTTAATTGCCTTAATCGCCTTTTACATAACTAAGAAATCACAACACTGCAATTGTCTGACTCTGACACACAGTAACATCAGGGGTGTGACATTAATGACGTAATTATATTAATTGCCAGAGGCTAACGCTTCAGGATCTCAAAGATACAGCCACTAACCCCTAAAACCACCACTGGGTGCTCCCTGGATATGGTGCAAAGGCCAAGAGCAGGGGTGTGGGCAAGCACAACAGAATGGGCTTTACCACCCTGACCATGGACGGCCTGTGCACCGCTCACTACCCTGGGTTGCCAAGCAAGTTATCACACAAAAAGAAAAAAAAAGGAAAAAAAAGGGGAAAAAAACCCGTAACAAATAAATATACACACATACACCCAGTTGTCTCTTTTTTTGTTGTTCTGTTTGTGTTGTTGTGGGTGTTTTTGTTTTGATACCCATCACACCTTTGAGCTCATCATGAGACCTACTCAGTGCAGGACTGGAGGAAGCCCCAGTTCAGCCAGGCAGCCCCATGCCATGCAGAGAGCTCTGTGCCTGCAGTGGAGGGAGCGTTTCCTCCTGCCGTGGGACAGCTTTTCATCATTTTAATCAGACTCCACACCACAACCTTCAGAATCACAGAATGTCAGGGGCTGGAAGGGACCTAGAAGATCATCTAGTCCAACCCCCCTGCCAGAGCAGGGGCACCTAGACCAAGTCACCCAGGAACAGATCCAGGTGGGTTTGGAATGTCTCCAGAGCAGGAGACTCCACAACCTCCCTGGGCAGCCCCTTTCAGGCTCTGCCACCCTCACTAGGAAAAAGTGTTTTTCCTTGTGTTTACCCCAAACCTCTTGTGCTCCAACTGACTCCCATTGCCTCTTGTCCTGTCACTGGATGATGCTGAGCAGAGTCTGGCTCCATCCTCCCTACACTGCCCTGAACATACTGATACACACTGCTGAGCTCCCCCCCTCAGTCTCCTCCAGGCTAAAGAGTCCCAGCTCCCTCAGCCTCTCCTCAGCAGGGAGCTGCTCCACTCCCTTCAGCATCTTGGTCCCTGCACTGGACTCTCTCCAGTAGCTCCCCGTCCTTCTCTAAATGGGGTGCCCAGAACAGGACACAGTATTCCAGAATTTATTTCTTCAGTTGATCAGTATTTAGATGCTTCTTTCCTTGAAAATAATTGTACACCACTTGTCCCTGCTGCAGTAGCAACCCTCCTCGCTACGAGTTTGTAAACTTTAACTACTGATCTATTGCCTGTTTGTGTTACTTGTCAGCTGGCAAAATGAAGCACTTTGACTCCTTGCAAAACAAGGAGCAGTATGCACGGGGTGGCTTTGCTCCAACACAAGCAGATACACGGTATTTGCATAGCTGCAAGAAGGCAAAGAACAACAGTCCTGTGCACTGACAGGCACCAAGATGATGGTTTGATTGCACAAGAAACCCAGTTTTCAGGTGGCACTTGCCCGAAGAAAAGCCCTGCAGCCTCCTCACTCAAAAGGCCGGTTGTCTATCAGCTCACACTGCCAAAGCAAATGTGAAAGTAGTTGCTGGGTGAGTTTGTCCCAGCAAACTTCACCCTGGAGGAGAAACCATTTGTCATCTCACAGGTGGTGTAAAGCCAGCAGAGAGCACAAAAGCCAACGTGAACCTCTATCACACGCCTTGGCTCAATGGACAGAAATGTAACCACAAAAATACACCTGACTCAGGTCAAATCAACACTGCTGGGATATTCCAGGAAAGCACAATGCCAGGGCTATGCATCCTCCAACTATGGCCTTGGCATGCTCAGATAAATATCCCCAAACACACCTCAACACCAAGATGACAAAAGCAACAGCACAAAACCAATGCCCCTCTGCGCTTTGCTGGAGAGGCAGCTACATGACCTCTGAGGATGGATGAGTTCTGAGTGTGGGGTGATTTATGGGGCGGGTGAGGAAAGAATATGAAATTTCCTGGCCCTTACCTGTCCCTCATGAGAGTCTGCCAAGGGCTGGCGATATTCTCCTCTGAGGTTTTGGTACAGAATGTAACCAGAGGAACTCGAAATCATGCGTTTTGTGAAAGAAACCCCATTGTTCAGTTGTCTCTCTAAGTGGCACAGAGAAGTAAATAAAGGTTTTATTACTTTTTAAGTTCTATTTACAACAACTTCACTATCTCAAGAGCTAGAGAGGAGTCCTCGGAATGAGCTGCCTGATGTAAACAAGATGCTAAGAGCTTTTCAGTGCTAATGACAATTAATAATAAATGGAAACTGCAATAAGCTATCCCAGGAAAGGCTTCATGGGCACGCCACACACTTCCTGCACTCCTTGCTTACAGACCAGCAACTTACTGAAAACTGAGGCACAGAAAAAGGGAGTGTGGGATAAAATAACAGTGACTGGGAACAAAATAACTGGGACTGGATAACCAAGGTGCCCAAGTGTACCTGGCATTGATTGAGGCTGAGGTTTTAAACACAAGAAGCTAACCTTTCAATTGGTGGTTGTTGCAAGGTTGGCTTTCTATGTCTGCAAAGGGGCAGCTCTGTCTCCAGAGCCTCACACACCCTTCTGAACAATATTCTGAGGTGGTAAGAAAACAGAGAAAAATAAGGAAAATATAGAGAAAATAGAGAAAAATAACCTACTGAAATCTGTGGGTACTGCAGTTTGAGCACTTAGATTTTAGAGGTTGTTAATGAAGTAAAATAAGGACAGGATCACATGCACAAAAAAGATAAACCACAAAAAAAATAATTTCTGCAGAATTCCCCACTTTCCAGAAGGGTCTTCACCTTTGCTGTTTGCATTGCTGAATTCATAGATGTCGAATTCTTTATCCCTAGGAAGCTAATTATTATGAAAGGTCAAAATAAATAGCCACACTTGTACCTAAAGCTGTTGTTAATATAAAGAAGTCGACAACTCCAATTTACAAGCTATTTTGTTGTTATAATTACAGAGCTCCTTTCACCAGTGAGTTTGCAACCATTTGGTTTAATGATGAGCTGAGGAGAAGAGGAGGGGGAGGAAGGACAGCCCCAGAATGGTGCTTTCCCAGGTAGCACAGCAGAGGGAGGATAAGTGAAAATCAGCTCCCGTGGGCTTCCTAAACACTTGCCCTAAAGAAGACACACACAGTGGATCTGGGAAGGCAGGCAGCAAAGGGTTAAGCAGGCAGCCCATTAGAAATGTCCTTCAGTTCTGTGTCTGTTTTTCCTTACAGAACATTAAGCTCAGTGGGGCAGTCAGAAACCCCTGTGGTGCCCCCATTAAAAAAGATCAAGTCGCACATGTCGGTATCACAGCTTCACCCACACTGTCATTTGTCTGACAGCAGCTAATGCTGCTGGCCACAGCCAGGGAAGACCAGGCTGCCTTTCCAAGAGAGACACCCAAATCCCTTAAAAAAAACCCCCAAAATGTGGTCAGGCAAACTGCTTAACGCTATAAAGATGCAATAAGCATTCCTGCCACTCCTCCCCTCCC
Organism: Ceyx melanurus; assembly: GCA_024611195.1. Classification (NCBI taxonomy): domain Eukaryota; kingdom Metazoa; phylum Chordata; class Aves; order Coraciiformes; family Alcedinidae; genus Ceyx; species Ceyx melanurus. The sequence continues at coordinate 28,090 of JANHGL010017944.1, read as the reverse complement.
ACTGGAAGGGGGATAAATCCCAGCACACTACAAAATAATCCCAATAAAGGCACTGCCAGAGCACTAACAAAACGCTCTGGTGCAGTCAAAGCATAGTCCTCTTGAGTTGGGGGTTTTTTTCCCCCCTCTCCTTTCTTTTTTTTTTCCTTAATGCCAAAGGCATTAGGAGAGATGAAACCCACTCCATCGAGCTGGGTGAAACGTTAATCCAGAGGCCTTCCCTTGCTGGGAAAGCAGGGGCTGAATGAGGCCCAAGGCATAAACGAAATGAGTTTAGTGATCTCGCTTTAATTCTTAATAGGCCACAACAGGCATTGCAGATACTGAAGATACAATATTAGGAAATCAAACCCTTTCAGAATTGTTTTTTCCTTTTGGCTAACGAGGGTCAGGAGAGAATTAATACAGAAACTAAAACCTTAAGCCAACCTAAATAGCTCTCTAGCCAGTCAGAGTGTGCTAAGAGCACAGGAGATGCTGCTTTGGAACCCCCCAGTTGAGGAGCCATTCTGCAGCCTGGCAGAGGCTGGAAAAGCTGATCTTCAGGAATTTAAGGCCCCATTGTAAGCACAGGAGGTTTTCCAGTGACACCTCAGCAGATTTGGAGTCAAGCCTACATAACTGCATGTAGCAGGACTTTGAATAGTCCCCCTGCAACCCCAACTCCAGTGATGATTGTGGGGACAGCCCTTTAGTGGGTGGCATCTTGAATGCTACAGATAAGCTGAAGGGGGAGGAAACAAACAAAAACCAAACTAACAAAAAATAAACCAACAAAGAACAGAAACAAACAAAAAATCACAATGAAACAAAAGACACCAAAAAAAACCACCCAAACAACAAAAAATAACCATAAAAAAAATATCAAACTCCCATCCTTTAACTAGAATCATCCTTAGAAAAAAGCAGTGCCAAGGATGCAGGTAAAAGGATGCTTCAATTATGTTTACATGGGAATTTTAGTTCCTTTCAGAGGTTTTTTTAGCTCTGGTTGTTGCAGCAGATAGATTTACTGGAGGTCTCAGGTGGAAAGTCAAACCTTTTAAATGGAGATATTTTGCAAACACCAACTGTCAGTACTGAGAACGATCAATTTTGCTTTGCGGAGGGTAAGGTGTCACTTTTTCATTCTCAGAAAAAAAAAGGGAAGAAATAATGCATAAAGACTGGATAACAGAGCCTAGAAGAAAACCAGCAGCAAAACAGCTATTCAGAGAGATCTCATGAAAAGTAAAATATTTTACAAGTGCAATGATGAAGTCAAGCTTTGAGTTCCCTGTGGATTGAACCCAGTGGAATGCCACGGTGCCTAAATTCTTGCTCTTCTGGGGATGTTGACCCAGTATCTTCCCAAACCTTGGTGGTTTCTCTGCATCCCTCCCTGCTGCTTAGCTAGGGTCTCATTGCTCTGCGTTTTCCAGTAGCCTGCACATCAGGAGCTGATCTTGTGATGTCTCAGCAGATGAGCACATCTGGGGGGGTTGGAGAGAGCTGCTCTTGCACTCCCATCATCCAGCATAACAGGGTACCCTGCCTCCTTTCATCCTACCCTCGTGGGCCAGAACACTCAAAAAATACCCGATTTGGGGGCTATGTGGTGCAAAAGACAGAAAACAACGAAAAGAAAATCCCCCCACAAGGCCTCAAACACCTTCAGGACACTTCACCAAGATTACAAAAAAAGCAGATTCATTGCCTGGAGAGCACTAGGGACATAAATCCTTCAGGGGCTGTCTTATCTCACCACACAGGAATTTAATCACCCAACTCGCTACACATCAGGGTGGTGAAATACATCTTAGTCTTGATGCCTGCAGAAAACAAGTTCTTCTCTTAAAAGGTGATAGCAATGACATATTGGAGAGAGAGATATTTATATATAAACCTATCACTTTTAGGGGACTGTGGGACAGGTTTCCACCCTGCTGGCCTAATGGGTACATAAAGCAGTGTCCAGTCAGCTCCAGAAGCATTAAGGTTGGTGGCAACTGGCTCCAAAACCATTCAATCCACAATTGCACCAAGGGAATGAGTAATCTGGGAGTTTACCTAAGAAGTTACAGGCTTGCTTGGCAATGTGTTTATGACACAATGCCTTGAGCAAGTATTGAGAAGTCATTTCTGCACTGAGAGTGCTACAGGTTTGAGTCCTGCCATTTGTGGTGCCAGTCAGAGCTGGAAATGCACTGCTGATAGTGAATTGCCTCAGCCTCCATGTGCCAGCTGGCCTCTCCAGTTCCCTGAAGGTGGAGATGTTCTAACAGATGATGGGTTCAGCTCAGTCACACTGCCATGGTCTCTGAAGGGGAAACCTTGCAGTGCATCCTCAATTTGAAGGGGCAGTTACATATCACAAACTCAACACATGACTGGCAATGAAAACACAGCAGAGAGGTCATTCTAGGAAAGACAGAGACTATCCTTGAGGAATCTGAGGACAGAACAAGGAATTAAGACCTATAAAACACAGTCCAGTCTAAAACTAGTAACAGGTTTTGGCTTGTTCCTTTCTTAGACTTTTCAGGCATTTCAATCTGCAATAAGCCTCTTTTTCTCTTAGCTTTGCTCAGGCCAGTATCCTGCCAGGCTTCAGGGAGACACAAAACGTGTTTGACTAAAGAACAGGCTTTACAGCTAACAAAGGTGCAGTCTACACTGATAACATATTCCTGTGCATAATGGCCTGAAAGTACTATAGTCATGTAGGAGTTTTCTCAAAATTATTTATTAATGGAAGACATCATATAAGATATTACTCCTTGATATGCTCCAAAGACTCCTATAAACGCACAGAAAAACCTCACTCTCTGCTCTTTGAATAGGTGTATTGGGCCTAGGCTGGTTGCAGCAACATTACAACGGCACAGAACTGCTGTAAGAAAGGAGAAAAATCAAAAATATCTCAGGCAAGAAAGCAGCTCCCTCGGGTCCAGTTCAAGAGCACGTGAACCTGCAGTCATCGTGGCTGTCACATCACACCGGGTTGCTATGGAGATAATTGCAATGTCATAACTAAAGGCTAATGTCAGCTCCAGGTTTTACAAGGAAATGATTGGATTGTATTTTTAATTTACCCCCAAATCATTGCAACTTCTCCAGCAGGAAGAAAACGTGAATTTTTTGACAGCAACAGAGAATAACTTCATGGATTTGGATCCAGAAGTTTTTACATCGCTGTGGTTCTCCGAAGGTGCAGGTTTTCTACACACAACTATATTGAGACAGGAAGACAAAGAATACTCAGGCTACACGTACATAAGCCATAATAAAATAATATACCTCCATTTTATGATGTATGTGCACATCTATATCTTGTTCTCCTAACCTGAGACTCATTTAGCAACTCTATTTTATTAACAATATTAATCAATAGTTTCAAAACGCTCTCTTGACCTGCGAGTAGTTAAGTTGTTCTCTGGCAAAAAAAAAACCACATGAAACAAAATGAAATTTTAAATTACTTTCACACTTGTTCAACCCTGCTCTCTGCCCTTTGTGCCTGAACTGGTGTCTTCTGAGCTCCTGAGCTGAAGCCAGGCCAGCAAAGGGCCAAACTGCTGTTTTCTCTGGGACTAACTTCAAAGCCAGTAAGCTCCTGCAGAGCTCCAGCCTGGCTCTGGGGCTGACAGCAATACTTACAAGAGCACTAAATTGAAGCTTTGCAAGGTGGAGACCAACACTGCTGCAGTCATATATACGTACAGTATTAAATAGAATCCAAGATAATCAATACTCCCATCATTTACTGACAGCCCTGCCATGCAGCCCACTCTGAACACAACAGTCAAAAAGATCACATAAAGCCATCAATGAAGACATTGAGCAACTTGTACCCCTCCAAAACACACAAACACTTCCATTACCCTCTCCTGCCTCTTAACCTGTTCTCACTAGTATTGCTCCTTTGTTATCCTGAGAAAGTAATTTCATTGAAGCTTATTATTGCAAAAATAGTGATAGGAGACACTGTCAGTGAGACTCGCAGCCCATGAGGGTTTTCTCTACTGAGAATACCCAAATAAAGCACCTCTGCTGCACGTGACACGAGCTGCTCTGGTTGTGCATGTCACACCCCTACCCCACACAACATGGTCCTGGCAAACACCAGGTTCACCATCAATCACCCACGTGGCCTTCCTGGAGGACAGGCTGTGTCCCACCTCCAGAGCAGAGCTGTAGCTGCAGTGAGCTGACCACCAGCAAGGAGAAAGGAGGAGGAGGAGGAAAGACAAATGCAGTCAGTTAATGGGTGGTCTTGAAGATCTTAAAGACCTCCTTGAACCACAATGATTCTAAGATTCTATACAGGAAAACTGAAATAAACAAGAAAGGAAAGTTCAGTTGGAAATGGTTTTACGTTCTAATTGTTAGCAACTTTATATGGAGGAGAAAATGGTCCAAAATTATAATAATGTTTAATTCTGTTGACACAATTACCTTTCTCCTCCTTCATATCAAGTGCCTTGGCTGCTCAAAGTGAATTTTAGGAGATAAGCAGCAGAGCAGTTTCTAAAATCAAAATACTTGTCTTTAAGCCTTGATTGTTGTTCAGATCAATTACCAAAACCTGAATGACTCGACACGTGAAATGCTCCTATACTCTGGTACCTCAACAGCAGCAAATTTATTATTGTAGTCAGTACACTAAGGATTATTTGAGTATTAGGCAGATATACATTAAAATATAATGTATCTAATGTATAATACGTAATGACTGCTATGAGAGTAGGATCACACTTGAGTAGACAAGCAGAAGTAGGCTCTGTTGGAAGCAATTTGGCCCAGTTTGGAAAAACTAGCTGTTAAAATCACAGACAATTCCCAAACTAGCTGTTATCAGCTACCTTCAGCGAGCTGCTTCTTGCCTCTACTGCCTCCTCTGTCCCAAGCCACTCCCGACACTCAGCCCAGCAAATGCTCCCCTTTGCTCCCCCAAACATTTTGGGCTGACTGCTGAAGCCCTTTAGTGTCTTTACAGCCCCTCCACCAACACCCTGCAACCTGTGCCAGCCAGGAAATCTCTAAGCAAACGGTTCTCCTGAAGAAACATCGGATTTAAGGAAGCCATCACCCCCCTCAGAGTCACAACATTGTCTCTTCTGTCTCACATGGGATTGCTAAAAGAAAAATGAGCATGTTGGGAAAGGTACCAATTAGAGAGCGTTAAGCACATGACCGAAAAAGAACGCACAATGATGTGAAAGTCAGCGAGTAATAAGCAAGCTGCACTTCCATAATTTCATTGGAAAATCCTTGGGGCACAGCCAGATTCTGAAATAAGAAGGCTGTATTTATAGCAATCAGCTTGGCTTGACATATTTCCCCTAATATGCTAAATTGCTCCTTCACTATCATCAGAACTTCCCCTCAGTCGTTCCTCAGCGTCTCCTCTGAGGCTGGTCTGAAAGCGCCTACCCGGCTTCGGGGGGTCACCTCTCTGCAAGCCCAGTAATTGCAACAGCAGCAGTGTGGGAGGAGGACACGAGTGGCAGAGTGAACATGCCCATGTGGGGATCAGGCCGCGAGTGGCACAGAGTGAACCTGCCCACGTGGGGAGCAGGCCACGAGTGGCACAGAGTGAACCTGCCCACATGGGGAGCAGGCCACAAGTGGCACAGAGTGAACCTGCTCACAGCTGCCCCTGACCAGCCAGGGGCTGGGTGGCTTCTAAGCAGGTTTGGCTGGTTCCTATCCCTGCCCTTCTGTCCCCTTCTCGAGCATGTCGCTGCCCTACCTTGCACCATCACAGTGCCCACAACCACAGAGGCACTAGCCCAAGACCCACAGGATTCCCTGGACAATCCCTGGATCCTCAGCTTTGTGACTACTCTGTGGGCTGTCCCATGGAGGAGGCACTTCAGTCTGGAGCAGAGCAGCCTGAGAGGGGATGGAATCCATGGTTTTCTAGAGCTGAGGGCTGAGTGTAAGGAGGAGGGGCAGCCTCTGCTCACTTGTGCCCTGGGACAGGACAAGGGGCAACGGATGGAAGCTGGAGCACAAGAGGTTCCACCCCAACGTGAGGAGGAACTTCTTTCTTGTGAGGGTCCCAGAGCCTGGGACAGGCTCCCCAGAGAGGTTGTGGAGTCTCCTTCACTGGAGAGTTTCCAGCCCCCCTGGCTGGTTCCTGTGAGCCCTGTGCTGGATGAGATTCTATTCCATGGGCCTGCCCTGGCAGGGGGGTTGGACTGGAAGATCTACAGAGTCCCTTCCAGCCCCTGACATCCTGGAGTCCTGTGACTCGCACAGCCTGTGGTTACACAAAAACACAACTTGTATTTAACAACCGTTTGCCTGGATTTCTCATTTGTGGTACAATAAGATCCAGGAGTCCCACTCAAGACCATGGCTCTGTTGTGTGACACTCCATACAGATCTCTAGTGAAACAAAGTCCTTGCCCTGAAGAATTCAAGTCTGAAGAGGCAAATCTGTTCTGATAAAGCGTGTCAAATCTAATCACCATCCAGCATCTCCACATCTGTCTCTTCTCAAGCAGCCCCAAAATGAACAGTCACTGCAGTGCTGTATGATGTTGGTGTGGCAATACCCAGCTCGTGTGGATAAGACCATTTCATATTTCAGCAGGTTATTTCACAACAAACGCACCCAGTAATACCCTGATAACGACCATCTGAACACTCTGCTGTCCTCAAAATATTAAGTGACAATAGTGTGGTTTGGATTTTAGTTTTTAAACCACCTGCTTTCTCACTCACATTAAATTGAGACTTTTCCTGGAGAGCCAGAACTGGAAAAAGGATAATGCTGGCTTTTTATTTTTTAAAGGATGGAGGGGGGGGTGGAAATCATGCTTCTTCAACCTTTTTTTCCTCCTGCTACTCGGGTGCTTGTCTTTAATGAGCAGCTCCAAATGACAGCTTTAATCACTGCCTCTGGCCACTGAAAGAGGCCGCTAATGATAGGAAAGAACAGAGGACCATTTGCATCAATCAGCTCTAGTCTAAATCACTTTTTATGATAATGCATCCAAGCGAAGAAGAACGTCTCTGATGTCTCCTGCATGATGATGTACCACGGTGCTGTCTCCTCATCTCAGACCTCCACATAAATCTCTTAAAGATGCACACACACCCCACCCTGTGCTGCCAGCCCTGGCCCTCGTTTTCTACACCATTAATGATCTACCACCAGGGTAGAGTCAGGAGAGGTTAAGCAATCAGTTCATTCAGTTTTCACTTTCTGTGGGGAATGCCCACTGCTCCAGGAGAAGGGGAGGGGAGCACACAGACAATGCCTGATCTGTCAAACAAATACAATTTAGAATCTGCATAATTCCTGGTTTGCCACCCATTAACATCAGGGGCTGACAGAGGAAAAAAATATTGGGCAAAATCCAGAGGGTCCTGGTCTGCTCCAGCATTGCACCTCTCCTGCACACAGAACTGAAACGCTGCTAAAGCTTCACTCTTGCAAATGCACTTTATTTACACAGGAGAGCTTTCAAAGAGACTAATCCCATAAATACAGCTCACCCCCCCCCCCCCATGGAAGGGTTTACAGGATCAGGACACAGTTCTGTAATACCAAAACAAAAGAGCTCAACCTGCACAAGGCAGTGCCCTGATCAGACACCAGACTGAGACAGAAGATCTGGGCTCAATTTCTGACCCAGCCACAGGTCAAGGTCCCACACTCAAACCAGCCCTTTGCAAACAGAGACTCTGAAATCCCTCATCTCCTCCTTCTTCTTCTGAGCCTTAAGAAGAACAGCTGCATTTGACATGGAAATGATATGCATACTCACATGCTGCTATATAATATATATAGTCTATACAGGATGTACATTAGATACACTCCATGTCCTGCACAAAGACACTCTGATAGTAGGGCTGTCTGCTTAGATTCTTTCTTTCTGCATTAGGAAGCACCAAAGCAAACAAGACTGAGGTCCTAGGAGGCCCAGCAGCAACACTCAGTACATTGTGAAGGATGAGAGTTCCAGAAGTTCATGCAACAAGTCTTACATAGGAAAGCTCAGTGGGAATTCAGGCTGGACTGGACGCCTGATTGCCCTTGAGTGACCCACAGGCCACCTGCAGATGCTTGTGTGCATTGGGACTGGTGAGATCTGCTGTCCAGACCAGCTTTGTGGGATCCATCATGCCCTCCCTCTGGGTCATGTCAAAACAACCTTTCTGTCAAAGTAAACTACTAGACACAACATCAGATCTACCAGATTCATATGGGATGTGTATCAGTACACAGGGCTTGTTCTATTCCCCTTAACTAAGGGAAGACAATGTTAATTTGATTCTGGAGTTACTCTAGTCTCCTAAATGGCATAATGCTGGATGGAGGAAATGACACCAGTGTCACTGGAAAGCTCTTACCAAATCCAATTTGATCCTTTGAAACTGCTGTGGGAGGCCAGAGTGAGCAATGCCAAGTGCTTTATTTATGCTCTTTGTAGTATGACTGATGCTTCTGGATCCCCCTGGAAACTGTGCTAAGGCACATGGAAAATAAGGAGGTGACTGGTGACAGTCAACATGGCTTCACTAAGGGCAAAATGTGGTGGGTTACAGTGCTGGAGGATAAGAGAAAAGCAACTGACATCATCTACATCTACCTTGTGCAAATCATTTGACACCACCCTGCACAACATCCTCCTCTGAACTGGAGACATGGATTTGAGAGTTGGACAGCTCAGTGCCTAAGGAATTGGCTGGATTAGCACTCAGAGTCACTGTCAATGGCTCAACATCCAAGCAGAGACCAGTGACAAGTGGTGTCCTTCAGTGGGCTATATTGGGACTGGTGCTGTTTAACATCTCGGGCCGTGCTAATCACCTTCCAGGGAAAAAAGAGAAGGAGAAGGTCTCCAAATAGGCAATTTTATGTAATCTACTGATGTCATGAAAAAATTAAATGTATTTTTGCTGATGGAAATGGGCTAATCTCTGCAGGGCTTAATCCTCCATAGCAAAGAGGGTTTACAATGCCAGCCAAAGTCACCAGACACTCCTAATCTCCTGATTAAAAACAGGACTACTATGATTGTATTTATCAGGAGGAAAGGATGGAGGAGAAGGCTTTGTTTAGAGGGAACGAAATGCTGCTGGACTGAAAATAATGATACTACTATTCTCTATGAGAGGAACCCTTCCAAGAAAACTACCTCTCAGCAGCACATCATGTTGTGGTGGCTCATTCAGGCCATCCACAGGAAAATGCCCTAATGAAGTCATTAAAGCTTCCACTGAAGCACATGGCTCTCAGCAGAAGGTGGCCACCCTGGGCCCAGCAGTCTAACACCAGAGTCCAACAGGGCCAATGGGCAGAGTCACAGTGACTTCAGCAGGTTCTGGATCAGGACCTTTGTAAACATAAATCGAAATGGGAAAAAAAAAAAAAAAAAGAGTGTACAACAGCTGTAGCCTCCTAAGCTTTTTTTTTTCGTAAATACTTCCCTTGGCAGCTTTATTTCATTTTATTATAATAAACTTCAAAAGGTGTATTTGATCTGCCAGCATGTTTTTCACTGTCCACCAGGAGTTCATTTCAGCTGTGCAATGTAGCAAATACTGTACATTAGGTTAATTTTCATTTCAGCTGTACAACATACATTATTGTTTCACCGCTTGGCTTAAGTGAACTCCTGGTGGATAAAGCCAAAAACATACCAGCAGATCAAATGTACTCTTTGAAGTTTATTATAATGAAACATCTTTTAGGAAAAAAAGAAAAGAAGAAAAAAGAAAGCTTTTAGAAAGCTTTAAAATATCCCAAATTAAGAGCATTTCAATGTTTAGGTCTGTCCCTCCTGAAAGCAAGTAATAGGAGACTTCACCCTCTCCAGCTTTCACTCTAGCACAAGTCAGGTTATTGTCAGGTGAAGCTGAAATTAATCTCTTTGCTGCAGTGCTCAGTTTCAATGAGCTGGGTGTGGATCACAAACCATCCCAGCAGATGCTCTATATGGAGATGTTAAGGTCTATGCAGGCAAAATGAAAAACAGCCAACTGAAACTACTGTGATTCAAAGGCCGCACTGGGCTCTGAAGTATCTTGGTCTTAAGTCCAGGAGCATACTAAATTTAGTTATAAATCTCAGTGATTAGAACATGGCCTTTGAAAATGTCACCAAGAAGTGCCATCCCTGTCACAAGGTCTCCTACAGTTACCCAAGGATTCTACCCCTTCCCTCATGAACTTCCATCAGTTCAGTTGAATTTTCCTTGTTTTTGTCATCCTCCACCCTATCTTGCCTCACTTACTAAGCCAGTACAAAGAATAAGACATGGTAAGGTCATTAACTACACACAGGAAAGGCAGGAACCTCTTACACAAACTTTACTACTGGTAGATAATAACATGGAAGGGCAACCAGACTGAAACATCCTTCGCCACATTTGGAGGAAAGAGCCTGACCCCAATTTCAAAGAAAATTCACTGTCTGTAAGTCTTCTGATTTGGGAACATGTAAAGCTTGTGATTAAATAGGATTTACCAAACAGGATCAGGTCTGTAAAATAAAGCAGCTTCACTAAGAAGTTTAAAAAACCCAACTCCAGAGAAGAGCTCAAGGACACGTTAAAGCTGCCGAATTATAACCGCTGTACCCTTGGAACCATTTCCAGTGCCCAGTGAGCTGTGTGTCTGCAGCTCAGGGTTATTTCACAATTCAAACGACTCTCAGGGTCTCAAGACCATGGTGGTGCACGTGGCACACCCCGACCTCAGCCCAGTACAGATCACCACCATCATCATCACCACCCATCAGGTTCTCCTCACCACCTCCTGGCCATGGCTGCTCCCCCAGAGCTGACATGGGCAACACCTGAAACAGCTCCAGACCACTGCAGGACTTCTGCTGGGAATTCCTAAAGCCATGCTCTCCTCCCGTTACCATCTCCCTGCCAAGATCCCATTTTGGACAAACTAATGAGTATTTGAAACACCCCCCACGGAAAGGAATAAAACCAAGGCACTTTGTGTACCCCATTAGTTTTATGCATCTCGCAAGTGCCGTTCCCCTGCTTCAAAAAAATCTCCCACAGCTTTTGGTTCACTTGGAACAAAACAGTGTTGGACTTCTGATGAATAGCTCAGCTCAAAAAATACACTCGGAGGCTTTTCCTTGAATTTTAACTTGGAGTAAATAACCTACAGTGAAGCTAATTGTATTGAAAACGCAGAATATTGAGGAAACGTTACATGTGATAAATATTTACCCTAAAGGAATTCAAAGGGAGTCTGTAACAATTTATTTTTAACCAATACCGAGTAATATTAAATTGCAGGGAAAACGCAGCCCCAAACCCTCTATTTTTCCAACTCGTGCTAATGATCGTTCTTTGTGAAAAATGCCAGACAACAATGTCCTTTAACCACGCAGCTATATGCAATAAAGTGGTTTTATATTCTGTGCTAGCATATTGCACCCTAACGTACTCTGCAAAACAATGGATTGATTCTGCTTTCACTTAAATTGGTGTAACTAATTAGACCCAACTAGAATTACTCCTGATCCTATTCATGTAAACAGTCTTGATGACTTCAGCAGGGCTATTAGTGAAAATAAGGACTCACACAGAGTAAGGATTTATAGGCTCAAATCCTCTCTATTTGAAGCCTCAGTAAAATGCAGCCAATTCCAACACAGAAGGAGAAAGCTGAACTGTAAAACACTTAAGAGTGGAAGAGTAAAGAAGGGGCACATTTTGGCCAAATAAACAGAGAGAAAAAAAAAACCAACAAAAAACTCACTCTTTGAAAGAGCCGTCAAATAAAAGACCTAGTACCGAGATTTTCAAAGAGTACCCAGCCAGGGTCTGAAATTCAGAAGGCACCAGCAACATGAGAGGCCACAAGTGCTCAGCACCCCATGGGTTCTGCTGGAGTGCTTCCTTCAGAAAGGTATTTGGGAACATGGTTATCCACACAGGACTTTTCTTTTAAGTCAAAACAAGTGAGCATATGAATGGAAATCTAAATGGCTTTGTTTTGAGCTTGGCTTGAAAATTCAAATCAGCTTCATGTTTCAAATGAACCAGTTCATCCAGTTGTCTTAGTGCCTAAATTGACTCCGTTAAGCTAACACTGAAGCAGATGATTCTGAGATACAAGGTTCTTCTAGGAAGAAAACCCAAACCAAACCAAACCACGAAAGAGGTGGGGGGAGAAACTCTATTAATTGCTGCCAGAAAACATCTGTTTTTAAATGAGATGCTTTTGATCTATACTGTTTGTGATGCAAGAAGAAGGCTTTGCAATCCATATGACAACCAGATCTTCATTTTGTTGGGATTAGGGGTCAGCACAAGGGGGGAGGAAAGAGTGGGAGCAGGAGAGATTCCTGTAATGAATGTCAGGACTCACTCATTGAGCAAAACCTGCAGAACATGAGCTGCAAGACCACTTCCAACATTTCTGCTTGGCTTACAGCAGGATAAACCAATTAAAAGTTGAAGGTTCTGTCTTGTTCACAGATACGAGAGGTTTCTCTTCAAACAACCTTCATTATACACAAAGGATGGTTTCAAAATGGAGATGGTACAAACAGACTCTTAGAATAGTCCCTTTACAAGTAGAGACAATAGATGGCAGCTCAAAGTTTCACTACTGTTTAGCATTTCTATAGTTGAAACTAATGTAGACAGAAAACATCAGGATCTTTCTTAGATGAGAGCTGGGGATGAAGGCAGAGATTTCCACCCTGCAGCCAGCAGACCAAGATCAGAATGAATTGAGTTGCCTTGTGCCATTCCTGGGCTTTATTTATATAGAGTTAAATGGTTTAAAGAGAAAAAAAAGTCAAGAAAGGGATAGTCTTTTACTCAAAAATCAATTCTGAACTCATCCTGCAGCAAGTGAAGGGCATCTTGACGTGGAGAGAGTAGCAATATAATGCTGAGAGGTCTCAGCATCAGTTGCTTATTCCATCTTTATCTCATGCAGTGGCAGTGGCATTGCAGCTGACAGTGCTTCAGACCACTCCTCTCTGTAATGACTGGAATTGGCTTTCTGATCTAACAGAGTAGAGGAGCTCAAAAGTGCTTGGAGATCTTCAGGTAAAGGTGAAAAGCAGTTTGGATTATACACCTACAAGTATACTTGCTAACTTAGGTGGTGGTTATGTCTATTTGCCTGCTATGCCAGAAACAGCATCACATAAAAAAACAAAAACAAAGCCATAAATCCAAAACACAGGCAAAAACAACAAGCCAAACCAAAAAACAGCAACCAAACAAAACACACACAAAACCCCCCCAAAAAACACCAAAAAAGCAACAACAACCCCACAAGCCAACTGTTTATTCACATACACATAAAAGTTCCTCCTACTTCTGAATTTCATGGTCAGCAGATACCAAACACATTTTCTTGGAGGATTTTGTCTCACCTCTGTTGTCACCACCTTCCCTTTAACACTCTCTCCTCAGCTCAGCTGACAAATATTGCCTTAGAAAGATCTTTGTATAATTTTATTTTTATGTGTCTTCTTACTGCTCACAAGACATTCAAGAATCAACCCCAACCTGTAAAAGGGAAGTTTCAGACACCAAGAAATTCTGGTAGAGAAACACAACTCAGTGCTTTTCCTCTTGCATGATGAAAAAATAATCTACATTACACGAGTTGCATAAGTTTCTTTCTCACCAAGACTGGCACAAGCCTCAGACAACTTGCATGACAGTGAATGTTGCTATTGTAAAATATATTGTAAAAACTAACTCTGCTCCTCATCTTTACCAGGACACACAGCAGTGTGGAGTAGGTTGAACATGCTAAGTACATGACTCCCTCCCTCCTCCTCCTGCCTTTGGGTTTTAACCATACACAAGAGTGTACAATTAAAATGCCTTAATTAATCCTCAAACTTTAAAGTGATGGTGAGAGGAATGTTCCACTCGTGTACACACGCTTCCAACCACTTCCAAAAGAGATACTCTGGACCCTCTGAAGTGCCTGGAGAGGAAACTCCACTATTACCTTTGCACTTGTGCTGAAGACTGTGGATGAGAAGTGGATTCCTGCCCTGCACACACCCACCGTAAGCCAAAGGGCACTACAGACCCTGCATGTGTTTTGTGCCCAAGTGTCTTTCCCGAGAGGCTCTCTGTGCATACATTCATGGAAGAACAGAAATTCAGGCAGCAAGCTTTTCTTCTGCACGAGTAACACGCTCTTCCCATTTCCCTCCTGCTTCCCAGTTGATCCACAGCTATCCTGCTTACACACCTCACAGACTAGAATGAGTTTTGCCATTTCCATGCCACGATTAAGCCATGACCCACTGTGGACACCCTTACCTTGTTCCTGTGGATCGAGGCTGCGATGCTGTCTGTCAGTGGGTCAGCTGGAGGAAAAGGCTGCTCCCTACTTATGGTGTGTCACAAGGAACACTTATTACAGCCATGCTCTGAAATCCATCTTGGCTTCTGATTATTTTTTCTGGTAGCATTAAGGTTTTGGTTTTGACCTACAAAGCAGTCAATGCTTTGGGCACTAATTACTTAAAAGCTCATTTCTCTCTCTGTAGTAACATGACAAGTTGTGGTTAGTGGGTGTTCTTGAGCTGACAGTCCCTTGGGGGTCGTCTTCACTGCAAAGTTAACTTAAATAACTCAAGCCCTATCAACACACAGAAGCCCTTAACTCGGAGCCCAGACAAGCTCTTTAATTCCCTCATCAAGGGACAGAAGTTAAAGCTCACACTGCCAAGGCTCAGGCTAATGTGACAGACCCACCATGTGAGTGCTGCCAACCCCAACTATGCTATGCTGGGAGTTGCTTAATGCCATCACATCTTCCCAGCCTCCCCAGAAGCACAAACAAGTGCTGCCACCATTAGCTGAGAAGGGATTAATGATATGCCCAGAGGTACTATTACCCAAGGAGCATCTCCTGGGCCAAAGGCAGCAAAGCAGGAAGATCCCAGGGCAATAATGCAGCAGCGTGGTTCCTGTCTGCAAAAGCAGCTGCAATTGGAGCACAGGTTACTTGGTTAACTCTTTAGAGGAGACATCATAATGGCAAGTGTAGCTCAGGTGGCATTGTTAACAGGTCACTTTTAGCTCTTCAATTCCCTAGGTTTATTAGGCCTTCTGGACTTGCACCTTTCCTGTTGGGACAGGAGAATTCAGACCACTGGTTACGGCAGCTGCTCTGGTCTTTCAGCTCCTGCTGCTCACCACAGAGATTGTTTTATACCAGTTGGTGGATAAGAGGCTAGCAGAGATCTGCACCAGTGCTGTACATTGTAAAACAGCAGCAATTACACTGTCAAAGTTCCCATGGCTTAGACAGGCCTTTTTTTGCACTTAATTAAAGGATGAAGCAAAGATATGCAGCCAGTTAGCTATAGGATCATTGTGGTTGGAAAGGAGCTCTGGGATCAAATCCAACCTTCATCTCAACATCTCTCTATGCACTAGACCACAGCCTCAAGTGCTACACTGCACAGACTCTGCAAAGCAACAACACAAAAAACATGCTGCCCACTCAGAGCTTCACCATCCCATCTCTTTCCTTGAGTTTTATATTACTGAGCAGTCTCCTGATCCAGGGAGCTTTTATTGAAGTGCCTGCCTTCAAATGCCCATCATCGACATGAAAAGGTAGGAACAAATCATCATTAAATATTTAAGGGATGTGATGAAATACCACCCAACATACTACCTGCTGGTGACCTTCTGAATTCAGGTAGACACAAGAAGATGACAGAAGTGGGACATACCATGGCAAGAAAAGCCCTGTTGCTGAGAAAAAACACGTGTCCTGAGACACAGGCAAGGAGGAAAGGGCAGCTTCAGACTATGTGCCAAACTTTCCCTGATAATCCCTGCACAGAACACCAACATCTATCCCAGACAGCCAGCTGAATGGAACCTGTTTCCATTGTACCTGTCCCCCCTCCCCAACCTCTTCAGCTGCCCTGTAAATTTTCCATGCTTCATGTGTTTGCAGTTGATCCCTTGGGCCCCCTCCCACCCTCGGGGCACACGTGGGTTTTCCAGCATAAAGAGACCTTCAATAAAATAGTTAAAAAGCCAAGTAATGTATCTACAGGTCCACTAAGTGTACATCACCTATCCAGTGGGAATTCAAAGCAACAATTCTCAAGAGCATTATGAAACTCACTTTTGCTGCCATGTTGTCCTGGTATTTATTCATAGATATTCATTCATAGATTATTTGTCTGGATTATGCTCCCCTGGGACCACAAGAGTTTACAGAGCAGGAAATCTAATAAGCTCCTAAACCCCAACATCACATGTCACTCAGGAACAGCTTTCAGGTGCCAACAACACAATGCAATTGAGTACATTCACAGTGTCCAGATAGGATGGAAAAGGTCAGTTTAATCCTGAGATCCTCCTGTACCCATTTCACCTACAACACTACTTATTAGTTAAAAAAAAAAAAAAAAAAGGGTTTAAACCACACACTTCCTTCAAGAAAAAGGGATAATACTTATCAGCCAGCAGTTTCTGCACTATAATTTCTATACACAAGGAAAATGAATCCTTATATCTGACCCTGCAGGTTTCTTGATGCTGAACAGTGTTCTTTCTACACTAGTTTCCAATCCCATGTATTCAGGTTGGGAAAGCCCTTTCACTTTGTTCTCTTTGTACACATTGCCCTGGGCTTTGCTGTTGCTACACCTTATTAAAATCAGGTTAACCTGTACTTATTTCTCCCAGTCCATTTGTAAAGCATGTAACACCTGCATAATGAACTCAATTCCACTGCTCCACTTCTGGAAGAACCCAAACTTGACAGACTAGAGCAGAAGCTAAAAGGACAGATTTACTTTTTATTCTGAGACACTGCGTCATCAGCTGGTTATTTAAAACTTTGTTCCAAGAGGCTGAACCCAAGAGGCCAAACCTTGCTGCTTAATAGGACTGAACAGACTCCACAACACATTATTAGGTGCACACTTTTGCATCATCATTAGCAATAATGATTTATACTTCAGACATCATCTCTGTCCCATCAGGTTCCCATTTTCACTTTATAATGTCATACCCAGGCAAGGAAATGAAGGCATCTCTAGCATGAAACACAACAGCAGCAGAGAGCCACAGGAGCTTATGAAACATTTATCTGTAAGTGGTACAATCAGATGTAAAACTTTCAATATGAATGGTAGAATAGTACCATAAAAAAAAAAAGGTATAAAAGTCAGTCATTGTAATTGGAGGTTACTGGTATTGTGGTTACCCTTGACTAGTATTCTTGGCACTGTGAGTTGAAAGGTACAGGAGGTTACACACTCCACAAACAGAATTAAATACATCTTAAACACCACAGATGAGTTTCATAAGAGAACCAGTTTCTGATGAAGGAGTTCAGACTGTTCCCAAGCACCCAGAGCTCCAGGATATCCTTCAGGACATAACAGACAAACCAGCCTTTCCACTCATTTTTGGTTTGTGACCCACGTCCCTCCCACTCCTCTCCCCAGAGCTCACCCCTCTCAGTGGGCACCATGTGCAGTCCCACTGCTCCCAGGAGGCTTTGTCCCCTGTCCCCAACACCACACAGGGAAAGCTAAAAACTCTTTATTAATCACCCCTTTTCACCTCATGCCACTCGAAATTAACCCCCTTTAAGGCTCACAGTTTTCAGTCTCCAAGCCATGTAGAAAAGCTGCCCATCCAATTCCTCACCACACTCCCCTTCAGCTGTGGCTCCTCATCACTTCTAATTCCTTCAGAAAAACATCCACTTTCTCACTGTGCTGGACAATGCTCCAGTTCTCTTGTCCTCACCACATAAAAACACACCATAATTACACGAACAATTAAACTGAAGAATTCTGTGCACCTCCAACATTTTTCTCTTACCAGCAGTAATAACATTCAGTCACAAACTTCCACCTATTGCTGAGCTCCTAACTGCTGATCACTTTCCAAGTTAATCATTACAAACATAGGTTGAAACTACAGATATTGCCAGGAAGTGATACCTCTGTTCCTACCCACGGTGTGAGGAGCCAGCAGTGGCTGAAAAGCTGCTCACCTCCTTGCCCTAGAAAAGCACCAGCCTGGGTCTGCTGCAGGCCCAATCCTGCACTCTCCTGGCACCAATCCTGACTGCCAACACAAAGGACTGCACAAAGCACAAGTGGGTGCTGGAAATCTGCTCCTCTCACAGCTTAGAGCTGCTGGACCCCAAGAGAAGAGAATGATCCTACCTTGCTGATGGGAAGGTGTCCCAGCTTGCTGCTGTCTCAGTTCTGGGAAATGCTATCTGTGCTCTGAACACTCCAGGCCCACTAATCCCAGGAGGTCTCTGGCCTGGAGGGGAGGTGTTGTTCAGCACACACCCCACCAAATAGCTGCAGGCAACCCCTGATGACACTTTTGTCTGGGCCAACAAGACACAGTTGCTGCCATCAGTGTAAATGAGGGTAAAAGTGCACAGCTGCCTCCTGTAATCCCACTGCAAATCTCCCTGGAGTCAGCAGTTTCCTCAAGGTCTCAGTCCCTGCACCTGTGTGAGACAGGCAGCCTTCCCTCAAAGAAGTAAAACTATAGAGAAAATCCACCTCAGAGTTACAAGGAAAACTTTGCAAAAGCAAATGTGAGAAACTCAACATCCAGCAGAAGAAAGATGTGACCTAGCCTGGCAGTAGAGGACCCAGGCTGGCTGGCTGATGACAGTTCCCTGCACAGGAACTGAGGTAGTCCTGATGACAGAGTTAATTCAGATTTAAACCACAGCAAGAGGAACTGTGACTCTGGATTCCTTACAGCTCCTCCCAGCCCATCCCCAAGCCCACAAAACCTGATGGGAGGTTTTCCTTCAGTGATCATTGAATGACACAGGTGCTGCCAACACTAACCAACTTCTGCTTCATCTGGGGCCAGATCAGATCTTCTCCAGTGTCTTCCACACCTACAGCACCAATTTTTACTCTTACAAACAAAATGGCACCTAGGAACACTCAGAAACACCATTTGCAGCCCTCCTGTATCCTAAGTTGGAGCATCAGTGCTGCAGGGCTGCTAACTGGGATTCCTACACAACTCAAGTGCTACAGTTCAAAATTTGCTCCTTGCTGAAGACATTTAGACAGAAGGGAAAGCTTGGGGACGGGAGAAGGCAAAAGAACTAATTCCTCGCCCCTTCCTGTTTCACCTCACTCCTTAAAAACACCCACAATAAATTCAACGTCATTGCTTTGGTATTCAGGAAATTTCATATCCAGCCTCCACAAGAGGAAATGCTGCTCATTCCTACTCTAAAGGACTTGAAAATGACAGCAAGTATATTGAACAAGGTGTGTGTAATAATAAAGAAACCCCACGATGGTCAGGGGTGCATTTTTATGTGGCAAAGTTGTGATGGTTCAGTTTAAGCAGCAGGAATGGCTCCGTGCTCCTTCCCAGAGAAGAGAATTCCCATGATGAGCAGGCATTCCAAGCCAAACATGGGCTGGGATAATTTTTGCTGGAAAGACATGTGGGTGCCACACTGCAGCCCTTTGGAACCAAAAGGTGAACCCACCTGCTTTGTCATCTCGTGAGAAGGACTTTCCAAATAACCCAAGAAGGCAAAAAGGCTCTGTAAAGGAGATCTGTTTGGGTTTATTAGATGGAGAATAAGGCTACTTCTTCCATCAGTGAAACCCTCCATGTGAAATGGAGGTTTATTCACCTTTTTATATTGTCATTTAATAACCTCCTAAGTGAAGAATTATGAAACCAAGGTAATATTGAACCACATTTTCATATTTCTAGTCACTTGCAGTTTTTCTGCTTTGCTAACTTTCAGACACTCAGCTCATATTCTGCCCACATCTTTAAAGGTCATTGTTCCCATCGGAGGTTTTGGTGTGGGCTTTTTTTTTTTGGTAGATAGAGATGCAACTGCAAAAAGGCTCATGGCTGGTTAAGTTCTTTCCTTCACTCTTCCCTCTCCTTAAAAATAAGAAAGCTGATGGTGTCTCTGTAGGAAAGGTTCTGAAAGGATTCTGGAGGCACACAGAATCTTCAGCAAATATTTCAAAGCAGCTTCATCATTTGCAGAGAACACAAGATTTTGACTGATATGTAGGAAGAAGCTTGAATAAGCTCAGATCTCAGAATTGAAGGTTTTTCTAAAGAAACGGCTCTAGAAAAACCTGCATTTAGATGGGGGGAGATGTGTGTGAATCAAGAACAAAGCCCCGAGATACAGCGAGAGTGAATAACCTTTCAGATCAAGCTGGTTTCCCCACCAGAGAGAGTTCCAGCCTGCACGTTCCCATTTGATGCAAATGTCTGTCAGAATAGCACTACTGGAGAACAGATAAAAGATTATGTCTGACATTACCAAAAATGAAAGCTTAAAAATGGCTACAAGTTCCATGGAAAAAAAACCAAAACCCACTAGATAGTCTTTCTGAAAGACAACAATAGTCCCCGTGGTTGATTCAACGCTGCAGCCCTGCTGCTCTCCACCACTCTTCTAATGACTTGCACCAGATCCTCCGTGTTCAGCAGCTTCCCTGTGGCCTCCTCTCTGCTAAAAACATAAGGTCCAAGAATCAACCCCAGCTATGAATCCTTTCTCTCTACTTGAAATGGTGACAGAATTCAACTGGAGCGGCTCTACATGCAGCACACTCGATTTAACAGGAGAATTTACAGATTCAAGGCGGGGTTTTCCAGTACAGGCAAGAGTCTGATTTTTACCCTGGTCCTTCCTGACCAGCCCAACACCTTGGTCTGTCGTTTACCAGAGGAGGTCCAGGCTGAAGTCACCTATGCTGCACAGGTTTCTGCTGTGATTCACCAGTGAAGAGAAGCTGGAGCTAAAGGGGATTTTAGGAGGGGTGTAAATCTACTCCCTCATCTTCAGCCACACTAAACTGCTCAGCTGAAGGTGGCTGTTCACAGAGCACCAGCTCACCACTCACAGCTGCAGTCAGGCAGGACTCCCACCACTGTAAACTGGGAGGCTCAGGACATCTGTGCATGTGTTTGTCTCGTTCAGCTGGTGTAAACTGGCAGAATTCCACTGACATCAGCAAAGTCATGCTGATTTCTATAAACTGATGATCTCACCCACTGTAATTACATATCATTTCCTATCTACAAATACTGTCCTGGAACAGAGCAAAGCAAGAGCCCAGTTACTGGTACATTCCTCTCAGGCTAAACCCAGTCTTAAGGGCAGGGGAATGCAATCCATTGATGCCAGTGAAATCCACCTTGCTATTCATGGCAGCACAGCACTTAAATATAAAAACCAGCTTAACTACACAAAATTCCCAGCTATTGTTTTCCTGCTACCTCCTGCAACCCACAGTGATCCTCACTCTGCTCTGTCATGCAGGGTGATTCCTCCTCAGCACCCCTTGCCAGGGCAGGCTCACATCAACCTCTGCTGCAGCACACACCACTTAAAGACCTCAAGTCTTCACCACCAGTATCAGCAAAACACTTGGTGTTGCCAAGTACCCGTTTCCTCACATAGGAGCTCATTCAAGGACCCCAAGGAGCAGCTAAAACCCCCTGAGCAGCAGCAGCTGAGGGTGCCCAGGACAGTGTGACGGGGCCCTGTGTAAAAGCCCAGCTCAAGGTGGGTTTTGCTGCAGAGATGGTTGGCTCTGAGTCCCACTGCAGCTGGGGAGACCTACTGGAGTGTGCATTAGAGGCTGGGAACCTGCAGCAGCTGCCCACATGGCACTTGATTCAGGAACACAGAATCAGTCCAGTGTTAAATTAACAACTGTGAATGGTGCAGAGGACAGGGCTGATGCTGAAGTTGTTTAACTCTGATTTTCCTTGTCTCATTTTTTCTGAGCAGGGCAGCATTCCAGTGCTCCAAGGTGAAAAATGCATTTGTGCTCTTCAGTAACTCTGAATAAGCACAATCACTTTTTAAATTGAAATCCATATCAGACATTTCCCAGGAAAATGACAATCTAGAAGAGCTGTAGCTAAAGGCCTGAAGTGTCCAGCAGTGCAAGCTCTTCACACGGCAGAGGGAAGAACTGTGCTTTCCTGGCCAGTCTCTGCAAGGCTGAAATGGGATGAAAACTTCCCTGTCCCAGGCTACAAAACTACCTAGAAATCATAGGCTAACAACCCATCCAGGGTTTAATTAATACATCTGCAGAAAGCCACAGCACTGTAGCTGTTGTAAGAGATGCTGATTTTTCAGTGTGGTTGAAGCTTCATTTATGATTTCAGCTTTTAGCTGCTTTTTTTTTTTTCTCTCTCTAGTTAAAAAAATGAGCCTCTAGCTACAAATTGGACGATTACAGACAGTATTGTAGAGCAGCAGTAAAAAAGTGTTAATGAGCTGCAGGATATCAGAAACAAAAAAGAAAATATTTCCCCCGCAGGCCAAACAAAATTAATTTTAAAAATTAATGTAAACCACTAATGCAGCAAGTGCCTCCATTAAATTATGGGCCTATGACACGTACAATGCAATATTTTTGCCATTGAATTTGTTATCTAAAAGGTGTTCATTGTTTATTATGGTGTGAAAAGCTGTTTTGCTCCAGATAGGCTGGTTCATTAAGAAATTGGATTCTTGCCACAGCCCCATTTCTCAGCAATGAAGCGATGCCCTGTAGCAAAAAAATGCAGAGAGCAGCTCTCTGTTTAATATCAGAAATGTAAATCAAAAGACTCCAGTCTGCTTTTTAAATGGCTTTTGGTCTTTACAGAGATGAAATTCACCCCCCCAAATACTTCCCATTGCTGGCTGGTCAAAATGGCTTCTACAAATTCCAACTCTGCTGAATGATTATCATCAGAATAAAGCCTGTCAATGAAGGGCTTGTGACTGTTGGTGCTATTAAAATACTTCTGGTTCTGCTGCTCCATCCATCACTCTGTAACAGGTTTAGTTTTAAGAAGGGAAGGAAACCTGTTTGAAGTGCCTAAGGAGAAAGCAGCATTCTGAACACACAGGGTATGTACAACTGCACAAAAGCTAATGATTTGTGTTTTATGGCTGACAACTTCACGCAGCTGGATCTGGATGGTCCTGTACCTGCTGGATACAGCTCTTCCAGCACAGACCCCAGCAGAAGCCAACAATGAGAACCAGGATTGGGCCCTGGCAGGCACAGGACCTTGCTGGGGAAACAGGAGCAGGTTTGGCCTTAGGGAACAGGCAGGGAAACCAGAACAAGAGCTGCTTTTGCTTCTTGCTGTTGGTAGGAAACATTGGAGCTTTAGTTTCTAAATAACAGTGAGGAGAGAGAAAACAAAATCTAACCAAAAGCCCTCTATTGGCATATAAAAAATTACTCTATTTAGCAAAATTAGATATTTTGTTGGCCTTCATTTATGAGCCAAAACACCCTGAGGGGGACTACTTACCAACTTTAATTAGTAATAAAAAGCTTACAAGTGCCAGGGGAGCCAGAACTGGAGTCCATGGGACAAATCCTGCACTCAAATTACACCAGTTTAAATCTAGGTTCCTACCTTCAAAGAAATTGCTTTGTGCTCTCCTCAAGTCTTACAGAAGACTGTGACTGATGCATTGTTACTGTCATTTGACCAGGTTTAAGACAGACTGTTGTCATTACGTTTTGATGTGCTTGGGGCAGGAGTTACTGGGGATTAGTGTCTGTTTTGGGTGGGTTTGTTTGTTTTTCATCTTGATGCATTTTGCAAACATCCAGTTCTCAGAATGCTCTTTGAAATTCAAGAAGCACAACAGGTTTCATTCAGTAGCCAGCAAAGAGAAAAGAAAAAAAAGCAAAAAAAGTGCAGTGCAAAATGCTCATTATTCATCAGCTCGTTTTCAAGGCACTCACCATGAACTATGGAGAAACCCATGGACAGTTTGCTGTGAACACGTGGGACTTACAGGGAGCCTGCTGCAATTTACTACCTTACCCAGACTCAACTTTTATTCCTCTGCCACTATACTGGCTTGAAAATGAATAGCATTAAAACAGAAAAGGTTGGTGTTCATCCATGGAAGTCTCAGAGATTTCAGCATCTCTATATTGATTTTTTACTACAGCCATATTAGTGTCTATAGTCAAAGCAGTATGAGATATATATCTGTATCCATCTATCTGTAATCTGCAGATTAAACATTTCCAAACAAACAATTCTCCCTTAAAACAAGCAAAGGGACTAATGTTGCTGCCATATACTTGACTGACTATAGTCTACCTCCACTGATTTGTAGCTGATAAACCTCTAGAAGAGGAGTTTTCTTCTATTGATCTGAGAAACTAAATTGATACAAACCTTACACTGTGAAATCAAAAATCACATGAAAAACCCAGGCAGTGCTGGGGGACAGAGCCTGGACACAAGCTCACCTGGAGCATGACTTATCATAAACCTTTCTGCAGATCTTCCTGTGAAATTTAATTCCAACTCTGCCAGAAGAAACTTTGGCAGCTTCCAGTCCCAACTTGAAGAGCTTGCTGAAGAGCAGCATTGGTGAGGCCAAAGACAAGGCTCTTGTGGCTGCACACTGCAGCCCAGCCACACTCCACTGGAGCCAGTGGCATCTTCAGGAGCTCCAGAGCAACCTGCAAGTGGAGAACTTTCAGAGGCTGTCCACAGAGGAGAGGCAGCCCCCAGTTTCTCATGACACAACCCTTTTTTGTTTGTTTTTACTGCAGAGATGTTAGAGGTGCAGAGCCTCTGGAGCACAGTTGGGCACCCCATGAGTGCAAGCAGCACCTGAGGTCCTGTGTTAGCTCAGTATGATGCCATTGCACATGCCATGGTTTGTCAGCTCAGCAATAGCTGGGTGAAAAAATACTATTTTTTTCACTCAAAGAAGGGTCAGGAAGCAACAAATAAGCAAAACAAGCAATCATTTCCAGCCCTCTCCATCAGGCAAAGGTCTGGAGCAGAAGGTCATTTCTGGACCAATTATCTATTAATCCATGAAGCAACACCTTTTTCTGCTCTAGCTACCAAGATGTTTACATTTTTCAGGCCAAAGAGAGTTGATAAACAAGCCCCTCTTTGCCTGAGACTGATAAACATTGCAAAAGTTTATGTATTTTGTTATTGTTTGCAGGTGTTAGTCAACATTTCCTCATCTTGCATTATGAGGGACCTGAACGAGCAGCCTTCAGCAGGAGCAGCACTCAGAAAGTAACCAAGGCACCAGCTGGATAGCTCTGTGCAGCCAAGCTGCTGACAGGCAGGACGAGTGCCACTGCTCCCTGTTAGTCAGGTGGAATAGCATCAAAGAAACAGTAATTAAAAACTCAGAATGTAACATTAGAGAACAGTATTTCACTCGTTTCTTTTCTGTCACATCACTGATGAACCAGTACAGGGAAAGCAATGTGGGGTGGGTGGTACCTGATGCTGATGTCAAGAGAGTAAAATTGACTCAACAGGAGCCCTCAGGGAGCTCTGGCACCCAGAAAGCCAAAAAAAACCCCAGAGATGGGTGGATTCAGATCAGACTTGAGGAAGAATTTCTTCCCTAGAAGGGTGGGGGAGACATTGGCACAGGATGCTCAGAGAGGTGGGGGAAACCTGAACCTTGGCAGTGTTGAAGGCCAGGCTGGATGGGGCTCTGAGCAACCTGCGCTAGTGGGAGGTGCCCTTGGCAGGGGGTTGGAACTGGATGAGCTTTAAAGTCCCTTCCAACTCTGACCATTCTATGATCCCAGTTACACTGGTGTAAAACCAGTGTTTGGGTTTACTCTGGATTGACATGCAGGTCCCTGAGAACAGGCTGTATTTTGCCATCCCTATATTCCCTCTGTGGACCTGACCTACATCACTGGAAGGAGAGGTAGCTCAGGCACTTGGAAATGATGCTCCTCTATTAGCGATGAGATTAATTAAGACGCCGCTGGGCACTTCTCCACAGCCAGGCCTGGCTGTTAATGGCCATTGATTTTTTTTAAACAGCATGTACAAGTTTAAATGGCGTAAACTCCCCTAGATTCCCTTTCCCTACCTCCATCTCCCCTGCCAGGGCTTAACCATACCGGAGATGGGGAAAAACCAATCCCCTCCTTCCTTTGCCTGCGGCACCAAGATCAGGAAATTCACTGCTAATCACTGCAGTTGTGATTTCTGATTTCAACTGGCAGCACGGAGAATTGAACTCTAGTCCCCTGAGTACAGCAGGCTTCACGAGGCAGGCCTTGAGCTTGTTAAAACTGTGGTGCTGCCATGTGGTTATCAATTTTAAATTAATCTCTCCCCCCATGCACACTTATCCTCCCCCACCATCTCTTAAAGTGGCTGCTAAAAATATAAACTCCAGGATACTTGCTCTAAGACTTAACTAAGTAAAAAATGGGGATACTATTAATTATATGTTTCCTTCAGCCTCAGCACCTGGAAAAACGGATTTCTGCACCGTTTCAGGGATTTGCCTAATCCACTCCTGCAGCAAAGCCCACAGCAGCTCCCGCCAGGCAAATCCCGCCTCCCACCAGCAGCCCCTCCGCAGGGCCCGCAGCCCCACCCGGGGGCTGCAGCCCCGCAGGTTGAGCCAGACCTGCCCTGCTGAGAGGTCAGAGGTTGCAGACATCTCTGTGGCTCGATGGCAGCCTGTCCCCAGTGTCCCCCACACGGCTGCCCTGGGCGGAGTGGTTGGCCCGGAGCGAGCGGAGGATGCCAGGCCACGCTGCACGGCCCAGGCCTCGACCACCACCTGCCCCAACCGGGGTTGTAAAATCCCCCCCAGACCCAGCTTATGGCTTGGCTCCTCCATCGTGCTGGAGTCTCAGTATTCTCCTCCACTCAAGAGCAAGCCCAGGCTTTGTCAAGTGGCCCAGTCCAGTGGAAATAACAAATCCCTGCTCAGTGGCACGGTGCCCGTGGCAGCCGCGGCTGCCTGGAGCTCCCAGGGCTTCATCTTCCACAGCTACACAAGTCACACTGCAGAGGCACCGAAAGGGACGTTGCCTGTCTCCTAAAGAGGGGGCTCAGAAAACCAGCCAGCTGGCATTTGAGCAGGGGCTGCACCACCAGCTTGGTGTCAGACTTGGAAACCTGTGGAGGTGAGTTTCTAAATGACTGTGGGCTTCATTATCCAGTTTGGAATCTATATGCTGAAATCTGTTAGTACTTTCTTTGTAACGATCCTGCCAACAGACTCCCCCCCACAAAGGTCACAGCACACACTCAGCATTAAATTGCAGTACAACAAATCCTCAACTATCCATAACCTACAAAATGATAGGGGCAGGCCAGGAGGAGAGACAGGGATAAAGCACAAAAAGAAAAAAAGTCTAGACACACTTTCCTAAAACTCACTGGGGAGTCATTTTAAAATCACTTTATGAGGAAATAATTGAGGTTCTATATACAATACTCCCTTTAAAAAAAAAATAAAATAGCAACACGTCTGACAACCTTAGAAAGTCAGAAGGTTGTTACAGAGAAGAATGGTTCTCTGTTTGAGAATTTAAATACTATGTGGCCCTAATTCATAAACTTTTAAAATTTTATAAAGCTGGTGGGAATAAAAGAGCAGAAAAAGCAAAATAAACCAGAGCCAGCTAAAAAAACCCACCCAAACCAAACTGTCAAGTGAATGAAAACCATCTCTACAGTTGCACCCCACTTTCCTTACTCCCTAATGCTGCAACCCAGAACACTGCCCTTCAGTACACCACAGAATAAAACCACTATTGTGTATATCCCACAGCATAAAACCATTCCTGGGTACTTCACACACCACCACAAGCTGAATTCATACCAGAATCACCATATTTAGCATCATCCTCCTAAATATGAACATATGTGTAGGCAAAACACAGTGATGGCTTTTATCTCCTCCTCTGCTCTCATGAGACCCTCCTGGAGCTGTCTCCAGTGCTGGAGCCCCCAGGACAGGAAAGATCTGGAGGGGCTGGAATGTGTCCAGAGAAGGGCCACGAGTATGAGCAGAGGCTGGAGCAGCTCCTGAGAGGACAGGCTGAGAGAGTTGGGGTTGTTCAGTCTGGAGAAGAGAAGGCTCCACAGAGACCTTCTTGTGGCTCCCAGGATCTGAAGGGGCTCCAGGAAAGCTGGGGAGGGACTTTTTAGGCTGTTGGGTAGTGACAGGACTGAAGGGGATGGATTAAAACCAGAGATGGGTGAATTCAGATCAGACTTGAGGAAGAATTTCTTCCCCAGAAGGGTGGTGAGACCCTGGCACAGGGTGCCCAGAG
>JANHGL010017941.1:73501-88583 GCA_024611195.1 Ceyx melanurus | reverse complement strand
GTCGGGCCCCGGGGGGAACCGGTCGGCGGCCGCGACCTCTGGGCTCAGCGGCCGGGAGCCAGGGCCTAGCCAGCCCCGCAGCGGGGGGAGCCGGGCGGCAGGCGCCGGGGCACCGCAGGCTCCTTGGGCGGCGGGCCGGGGAACGCTCGGGCCCGGAGACACGGTGTCGCCTCAGCGGCTGCAGGGGCTGCCCCCGCTCCAGGGCCGGCTGGCAGGGTGGGGATGCAGAGGGCCCAGGCAGCTGAGAGGCTCGGGCTTGGGCTTCCTTTTTCAAACAAACAGCTCACGCTCTGAACTCCAGGTATGGGTGTGAGGGGGCAGGGCTGTGGGAAGATGCTCTGTAGGGATCAGAACTGTGCGCCCAGCAGCTGGGAAGGGTAGGAAAACTACAAATCTGTGTCTGACATTTACTCGTAGTTCTAATTAACATCAGGCATGCCTTTCTGTAAACATAAGGGCTTTTTAGAAGCTAAGCAGATCATCTGTTACTAAATGTGAAATAAAAATGTTAACACTGGACACAATGTGGGTTACTCTCAGAATTTAGAATATTAGGTAAAACTCTACAGCAAATACCTTTCTCCAAGTTAGTTATAAATAAATGTAATATTTCCCCCATTATATTGCATATAAATCCCTGAGTTATTTTAAGTACTTTGAGATAAATGAGTTTTATGAACCTATGCTAACTTTATGCCAACTCCAGAATAAAGACTAAATGGCTCTAATAACAGAGGTGGTGTTGGGAAGGAGGATGGTCTGTCTTTGGCTTGTGGATTTTTGGGGGGAGAAGCAGCTTTCCTTTGCTGGAGATCCTGATGGGGTGGCTGTTTAGCCATCATGCCTTGGTGTCCAGCACAGAGGCTTGGCATGGGGATGAGCTCAGGCACTGGGCAGTTACCAGGCCTGCTGGTGCATTTTTCATCGTAGAAATGCATGACCACACACTAAAGATTATTAAAGGCCTGGAGGTTACTTAAGCCAAAGGAAAGCACAGAAGTGTTGAGCAAACCTAACTAAAGGAAATGTTGCCATCAGTTTTCTTTAGGGAACCGTTTGAATGGCAGAGCCTTTTCTTAGCTAGTCATGGAATCCTGCAGGAGTTTTCCTTGCAGTCTTCTCAAGACAAAAATGGCTGACTTGAAAACCAGCACCTCTCAGATTTCACAACATCAGTTCATCCGCCAAGATTCTGAAAACCGCTTTCCTACAACTTAAACTGTCTAATTAGCAGGATCCTGCTATTGAATGAAAACGAAATGAAATCCCATTTACCCATTGAAATGGAAGCTGTTTTGAGCCGGCAGTGTTGTGATGTCCTGTCCTCTCCCCGCAGCTCCCGCCAGCGTTCGCTTTGTCCACAACGACGTGACGGTGCCCGACTTCTCGGCCTACCGCCGCCAGGACGTGCTGGATGCCAACAGCTCCTCCCAGAGCAGCAGTGAGGCCAGGAAAGGCTTCTCCTACCTGCTGACGGCCACCACGTGCGTAGCGGCCGCCTACACCGCCAAGAACGCCGTCACGCAGTTCATTTCCACCCTCAGCGCCTCTGCCGACGTGCTGGCCTTGTCAAAGATCGAGATCAAGCTGTCCGACATTCCAGAAGGCAAGAACATGGCTTTCAAGTGGAGAGGGAAGCCCCTCTTCGTGCGGCACAGAACGCAGGCGGAGATCAGTCAGGAGGCAGAAGTTGACGTGTCCAAACTGCGGGATCCGCAGCACGACTTAGACAGAGTAAAGAAGCCCGAATGGGTGATCCTGGTGGGCGTCTGCACCCACCTGGGCTGCGTCCCCATCGCTAACTCTGGAGATTTTGGTGGGTATTACTGCCCTTGCCACGGCTCCCACTACGATGCCTCTGGCAGAATCAGGAAAGGTCCTGCTCCCTATAACCTCGAGGTTCCGACTTACCAGTTCATTGGGGATGACACGGTGGTCGTTGGCTGAGTCCCCAGCTGCTCGCTCACCCTCGTCTGCAGGTTCTGCAGTGCTGTAAAACGTTGACCCTAAAGCATTAGCTGTCTAGATTCTCAACCAGAAGCATTTTCACATGCTTCCCTGTCTTCAGTTGTAATAAAATCTTGGAGTGAGCACTTGTTCTTGGCTTTGATGGCGTGTGTTGGGTATGGGCTTGTAGGGGGTGTAGCCAGAGATTCCTAGCAGACCAGAGCATGTTTGTGCAGCCCTCTGCAAGGGGGCTGCTGAATCCAGGTGGACACTGAACTACAGAGCCATTGTTCCCTTCAGGCCACATCCTCATTATTTTGGGGTTTACTGCATGATGGGAAGGAGCATCTACTAAAAAATCTTACTCCAAACAGTTAGAAATTTGTAGCAAATTATAGACTCCAACGAGATCTAATCCTTTTCCTTCCCATGGATTTTGTTTTCTAAAGAAGTAAAGGAAAAAGTAAATAACCTACCTAGAAAGAAAATTATTTTACATTGTTCAGAGGCAGCTTAGAATTGTTGAAGCTAGAATGACAGCAGTGTTACTTCATGATGGTGAGGACACAAATAAGCATATCATGGTAGGATTCTGGTTTTTTTTTAACTTGCAGATAAGGCTTGATCTGTCACATATCTAAAGCTGAGACCCTGGGAGATTTGCTAGTTCTCCAAAACAAGTTGATAAGTAAAAAAATTAATTGAAGTTTTGCAGAATGAAAAATACATCCTAAGAACCACTCAGTCTGGACTAATTTCTAGTGTTAAACATAGCAAAAGGCCGAGATGCCATCAGAGATGCTTCTAGGACTCAATGATGCTGTGATAATTACCATTCCATATTGCCAACAGGCCTAGCCCAAAAAATGCCCAGACTTTGAAACCTCTCCTACCTTGATGCTGGCTCTGCAGAAACAACTGCAGCCTGAAATGGATGTTTTACCCAGCATTGGTCCTGCCAGCACAGTCAGCTGCTAACCACTGCAGAAACAAGGTTTGCTCTTCCCACAGCACAAAAAGACACTTGCTTCCCATTCTTTGCTTCTGCCCTGCACTGTATTAAAGTGCTCCCTGCAGTCCTGCTGTGTCTGGAATGGAGGCCTGTACACCTCATGGGGAGCTGTGATGACAACTGGGTGTACATAGGGTTCATTGATGCGTTGTTCTGAGGCAATTCAGTGAAAAAGACTGGAGGTGGCTGTTCCAGATGTTCTTAGATATGCTCGAGACCTTATCACCATGTCCAACATTGTCAAGAACTTGTGACAGAATGCATCATGCTCAGCCAGTACTGAAACATGTTCCCAAGCTTCTAGCAATAATTGCTGTTCACATAAGTGTCTTGTCTAGAGAGTTGATCTTGCCTCAAATCCTCAAGGAAAAACCCCTCAGTGCCCCCTAAGCAGCATGAGAGCACTGCTCTGTGCTCACCTGTCCTCACGTGGCTGCTCTTGCCTTGCCCACAAGTACACTGTGCCTGCAGTGGGGTGGCAGGAGTGGCCAGGGTGCTGCAGTGGGAGCTCCTCAGGAAGGGTGGACAGGGAAGGAGAGGCAGTGGGTGGCTCTAGATGTTGGGGAATGTTTTGACTGCAGAGCTTGATGACAGTGATGGCAAGGTCAAGTGTTTAGGGGTATGGATGAGGGGGAAGGCCAAGAAGGCAGAGGTCCTGTTGGGTGTCTGCCATGGACCACCCAACCAGGATGAAGAGGCAGATGAAGTGACTGCCAGAGGTCTCCCAGTCACTAGCCCTTGTTCTGGTGGGGGACTTCAACCTACTGGACATCTGCTGGGAACAGAACCCAGAGAGGAGACGGGCTGGGAGGTTCCTGGTGTGCATGGAAGAGAACTTCCCAACACAGCTGGTGAGTGAGGCAGTGCCTGGCTACATCTGCTGTTCACAGAGGACTGGTGGGAGGTGTGGTGGGTCAGAGGCCATCATGGGCTCAGAGACCATTAAATGATTAAGCTCTTGGTCCTTAGTGAATTAAGGAGAGGGGTCAGCAAAACCTCCACCATGGGCTTCTGAAGGGCAGACTTCAGCCTGGTCAGGCCATTGGTTGAGGGAGCACCTTGGGAGACAGTCCTGAAGGATAAAGGGGTCCAGGAAGGAAATCCTAAAGCCCAGGAGCAGGTTTTCCCCGTGCTCCAAGAAGTGGAAAGGCCAGGAAGAGCCCAGCCTGGCTGAACTTTGCTGGGACTCAAGCAAGAGAGGAGAGCTGACCTCCTTTAAAGACTGGTGACCACAGCTGAAGAAGCTGAAGTGTTGCTTATTAGGCAGTGCAGAACTGACAGTCTCCAACATCTCTTCACTTCTAGACTGTTCTTTAGCAGCAGAAAGATCATTCCCAATGTGCCAGGTGTGCCTTAGAAAAGAGTTTCCATTGCTTCCAAGTAAAAACCTTTCTCTTAGCTCCTCAGGCATATCTGATACTAAAAATCTTCCAATATAGTACAGGAAAAGAAAAAACTACCTACACATATATATTTGTACGTGCAAATTAATATATGTCAGGTAGCTAGAATGTAGTAATTTAATCTTTCCTAGGGTATTTTCTAGATCAGCTTCTGGAAGGCTGGCCATTTTTTTCAGCCACAAGCACAGTGCCCCTCAGCTCGTGCTGCTCACTTTCCTTAACCCACCACAAGAGTTATGCTCATTTCATTTAATGGAATGTGACAAAGATCATCTCACCTTGTGCCAGTCCTTTTCCAGAAACATTTGTTTTTGAAGACAGTCTCCTGTTTTGACAGATAACCTGTCCTTACTTATAACTCATATCAATAGATACGGGCCATTCTCACACACAGTCCATAAATCACCAGCCTCCTCCAGCCTCAATTTCTTGCCATCTCTAGGCTGCTCCACTGAGGTCACTAAAGGTTCCCATTGCCAGTGCTATTTATCTTCCACGTTTTTTCCCATCCTCATTGCACTGCCTGGGCACACATACTGCCCCTCATGCCAGCAGCAGGTATCCCATCCATCAGCTTCTCCCACAGATGGGAGAGATGCCCCACGGGCTGTGCACTGGGGGTGCACTGACAGACCCTGGACCTTTCACTTCAGCTGCACACACAGCCCCAGTGGAGAACACGAGGATCCATCAACTGGGCAGGTGAAATCTGGGAGACCAGTGATAAAATCATGGAGTCCCAGTGCAGCCTGTGGCTCTGGATTAGGCAGGCACAACGTCCAGAGCCCTTAAGGCTACAAAGTATGACCTTAAAGAATCCAGTGTTTTACCAAAGGAAGCATAACCCCTTCAGAGGGATGTAAAGCCAGGAGCTGGGCTGTTGCAGGGGCAGTGCTCAGCACACAGCAGCTCTACTACCCTGCCAGCCAACCTATCTCATTTCCCTACTGGAGTGAGCAGTGCTGGGGGCTGCAGATCAAGCAGCACAGTAAATGCCCCATGAACAGCAGTGAACAACCATTCCCTGGTGGCCAAAGCCCCACTGCATGGCCAGGGCCACAGCCTCTGTACCTCTGGGGGGAAGAGTAGCAACCTAAAGAAAAGCCTCTCAATCTGTAGCTGCATTTCTGCCCATCACGTTCAGGATATTTCAGTCATTTTCCCTTCCATTTACCTTCCACAAAGCTCAGAGGCAGCTGAAATTGCCTCATTCTGTGGTTATTAGCTGCCTTCCATTCATCAGCAGTCTATTATCAGCATGTTTCTCCCAGGTGAGATATAATCTATTAACATTTTTGGCAGATTCCCATGTGCTGCTTTTTCCCAGGCTTTACCCAAGTGAGCTTTAAGGGAATGTTTTTTAGCCGATTCCTGTTTGTTTGGACAATACAAAACAATTTTCTCCATTTTTGTCTGTAATTACTTTTATCAGCATCAGTCTGTTCCTCCTAAGAGAAAAAACCCTCCAAACATGGCACACACTTGGTCTCTATTGTATTTTCCTTAGGCTCGGCTGAAGAGCCATTCCTGTTTGGGAAACATCTACATTTACCTCTTGTTGATGTTTCTGTTTGGAAATAAATTGCACCACTGAAATAATAAAGCCCTCGACTAGAATGATCTTTACCAGCTCGTTTAACTCATGTTTGTAACCCAGTTTCAACTGAGGCAGTCCCCATTCTCTCCCGGGCTGCATCCCCTGCACTGCAGTGCGGATTCTGGAGTGACACGCTGCTTTGGAGTCTTCAAACTACCCAAGCAAGTCGTGGCTTAGGGATGTCTCTGACAACTAATTGTAGTTTGGGATAAAACTCTTCCCACTCTGGGAGAAGGTAAGCCTGGCTGTTTTAATTTTTCTTGGTTCATATTTGATTTAGGCCAAGATTAGCTTGTCACTCATTCATCTCCACTCACCAGCTCCCTGGTAACGTAGCCACACAAACCCCTCTCTGTGCAGCATTTATTTCCCTTCATTTCTCTACTAATCTTTGATGTACCCAGCTCATGCTGCCAAACAGACTTGTGCGTGGTGTTTTGCAGACATGTTGGTTTAAAGTCACTTCTCTTTCAGATGTGAGAGGTAATTCAGGTACAAGCAGCTCTTGTGCTTTCCCCAGGACTGCTCTAGCCCCAGCAGAATGGCACCTCCCGGCCAGGAAAGGCAATACTCAGAACACAGGCACTCCAGAACAACTCCAGTGGGCAACTGGAAACCCTGATTAAGGGGGGGCAGAGCACCACAAGTCAGCCCAAAGTCCAGGTTACAGGAGTTGCTGTGCTCTGCAGACTGTTCACCAGCCACCCCCTGAATCTGAAATCCTTCACACTCGGGTGTCATGCAGCACAAATCCCAGCAGAGCAAGAAGAGTAACTCACAGAAACCTTAAGGACACATGATAGAAGTTACAGCTTCTGTCAGAATGGTATTTAACACCATCCCCTCGCCTGTAAAGTGCAGCTGGGAGTCTCCCCACACAGAAAGAGAATAAGTGGGTGGAAAGATGCTCAGGAAGCATTTTACAGGCCTGTGATTGCCCAGGGACCTGAGTAATGCTGCTCAAACACTGCTCTTCCACAGACATATTGAAAGGAGCTGTTTAAAGGAGCAGAGGAGAATTCTCTGGTTTCAGGATGAAACAACAGCCATAACACAGACACTGTTCAGCTACCAGTTAAACCCTCCCAACGAACCATTTAGATCATCTCTCAAATTAACAACAAATAAAAGGCCAAAGAGGGAATTGAAAGCGTCAAGAAAAATAATCAAACAACAAATATCAAGCAAAAGTAATGGGGATTGCACACTGCCATTGCTTCAGAAGGGGGAAGGCAGAAACACACAGGTAATTTGCCAAGAGGAACAGAACATTCACAGAGGGTCCACCTGGGGCTCTGGAACACAATGCTCCAGGCTGACACTGGTTCCAGAGCAGCTGACTGCTGGGAACTGGGGCTCTAAACAGCACAACTCTGGTCTTGCATGTCTCCTGGGCTTTTCCCAGAGGTATTTGCTCCTGACTCCTGCTGTAGATGGGGTGGGCCAGCAGTGGCCCCAGAGATTGCAGGGAGCTCAGTGGCACTGCTCGTTCTCAGCAGCAATAACCTGCCCTGCACTTTATGGTGTCTGTGATGAAGCACCAGACTTGCACAGATTTATTTAGGGCTCCCTAAATAAAGTGCCTGTCTATAGTGGGTGGCAGTTGCCAGTAACATTATTGTTATCATCATTACTGTAGAGAAGATTTCAGTGTAAAAGTGTTTATAGAGCCAAGGGTCACAGAGACTGATTCCCCCCTGCACTCAAACACTCCCCTGACTAGAACACAATGATTCTAGGAAAGGCTGAATCCAGAGGTTTGAGTAACAGCTGTAATGGCTCCTCGAGAGCCAAGCCACTTCCACAGCAAACACACTTTTCATCTCTGAAATGAGACAGGGAAAGGCCACTGAGAAGATCCCTCAAAACCAAAAAGGGTAAAACTTGAGCATAGACTTCTTAAATTTGCCTGTGTTGTAGCTGACTGATACTTGTCTGCTCTGTAAGGAGAGCTGTGGCCAGTACATACCCCCGCGCAGGAGAAGGATGACTCCAGTCACCCACCAGCTCAGAACAGCACCAGCACAGGACACCAGTTCTCACCCTGCTACCTCAAGCCCCACACTTAGCAGGATCTGAAATACCACCAGAATCTCTGCATTTTCACTTGCATCCACCCTGGTTTAATGCTTTCCAAGGGCTCCTTTCTCAAGGAGGCTGCCACAGCTGTAGCCTTCAGTCACAGTGGGTAGAAAAGGATGCCCTTGTCTGCAGAACACCACATGTTGCTCATTTCATTACAGAGCCCTGTGCATGGAAATGATCACAAACCAGTCCCACAGCAGAGCACCAACCCCCAGATCAAGTGGGAACACCACCAGCAATACACATAGGGACGAACTGGTCCAGTGTTTTGAAAATAAATGACTTTTTTAAACCATTCATTATTTAATCAAGTCTATTTACCTTGGAATGATTATGTGCTTACTTAAATCTTGTTAATGCAGTTGTTATTCTTCAAGCATTTAGGAACAAAACAGGTAAGATATCTGGTTCCTGTAAATAACATATTAATTAATTTTTCTTCACACAAAATAATTAATGCTGAACAGTAACACTGCATTATAAACAATTCCTAATAAAACAGTCTCTAATTATAATTGCAAAGCTCACATTATTTTTGAAAATTGTGTTGGCTTTTTGATAGATTATAATAAAGGCAAATTACTGTATGTTTTAATAATATAGTTGTCAAATAAAGCCATAATGCCCAACTGATGAGCAACCACGATGTATAATTCCCCATAAAAAGCCAATTGACAATTGATTTTCTTAAACACTGACAGAATTCATCACGATTAACACTATTACAATGAAATGCAAAGGAATTAGGAAAGACTTATCTCCGAGAGTTTCTGCAAATATTAGAACTAATGAAGAGAATAACAAAGCAGGTTAGAAACACAGCATCCTCTCTCCTGCTTGGGGACCAGAGCACTGGGCAGACAACGGCTCGGTGGCAGTCATCCATTCAGTAGGATGCCATGGGAAGCTTTAAGAGTTGTCAGAGGGCCACACCAGTGGCCCAGAGCAGGACAGAGCTGCAGTGAACTAAGCACACTGCAGGGCAGGAGGGCACCAGGCTGCCCCTTAAGCTGCTTTAGCTTCTCTCTAATGCTGTAATACCCGGGGAGCTGCCAGGGTCACTGGGACAGCCCGAGGGCTCAGATCTGCCCTGGCATTTAAGCACAA
The DNA here is from genome assembly GCA_024611195.1 of Ceyx melanurus. Lineage (NCBI taxonomy): Eukaryota > Metazoa > Chordata > Aves > Coraciiformes > Alcedinidae > Ceyx > Ceyx melanurus. The sequence continues at coordinate 79,432 of JANHGL010017941.1, read as the reverse complement.
ATCTGTTGCTCTGTATTTTTTACAGTGTGTTTTGCATTCCCAGATGTTGCAGTGTCAACTCTTTTTCTACAGTAACAGATTTCTCCTTTTTTTGATTACAATTTAAAAAATAGAAGAGCAAGGATGCCGTTGGTATTTCTAAAAGAAAAAGAAAAGGCAAATGAGCTTGTTGCTGTGCTTCAGGGAGAACACAGAGAGGGCAAGCTGGGTCACAAACCACAACAGTTCTTAGGGGTGGTCTCAGTTCAGCACAACTGTGTAAATCAGAAATAGGAATAGAAAGTCAGGTTACCAGACTAATCCCTCTGCATTTACCATGGTTGTACCATGTACAAAGAGGTGAGCTACAGATGAGTAACAGAGAAGAAACACTCTGCTGAACTCACCATTTCCTTCCCTATTAACATCAAAGATCCTATGGAATTACTGATTACTTCCTTGACAATTAGTAGGAATGAAATATTTGGAAATATTTGGATTGAACGTCCAGTTTCTGGGTGGCAGCTATGAATCCAGTAGCCCATTTTTCATCTAGCTTTGTGGTCATTAATATACAAGTTGGCATGTTGATGAAAGTGTCAGAATTTCCAAATTCCTCAAGATATGGATGCTCAGCTGGTGGGGAGGGAATCCAATGGTTCTAAGCTGCCAGGTACCAAGCTGGGAGCATCAGATGCCTGGAGATCTCATTCTAGACAGCCAGCTTTCCCCAGGAGATTGGCTGGAGCATTGTTCCCCAGAGGGTTTTTTTTCTGCCTATAATTAGAGTTAATCACATTTCAAAGTACCAAGATAATTATCTCCATGTCAAATTAGCTATTTTCAAATGAAAGACCATTTCTGCTTAATTTTTTCCCATCTTGAAAGCAAAGCAACGATCCCCAGATCTTTTCTGTCATTTCTTTATGAACATCAGGTTGAGATAAGCTACTTTCTGAACTGCTGCTTGAATGCAATTTATTTTACACAGCTTTGCATAATAAAATGGCATTTTAGATAACTTATTCAAAGGGCAGATACTAATTCTCTGAAGATTTCATTAAATCACTCTTTTCATGTTAAATTAATACGCCAAGTTAATTTTAGAATAAACAAACCAAGATATTTAATTGCTTTGTGATAAATTTGTGCTGCTTGCTTAGAACTTTATCGTGCAGTTTTACATTTTAAACTCCATACATTTCTGGGTGTCTCCAGGGAGTTAAATTCATATGTTTACTTCTACACACAGTAAGATGTGTCTAATAAACTGGTAACTCCTTGTGCACATGAGACATAATTTTTTCCTTAATAATTAATCTCCATCCTGTGTTTTCTAAAATATCAGTGAGTGACAGACAGGTCACAAGTGGATATTGGAAGAAGTCCATCCTCAACAAACTGCCTGGGAAAAGCTGAAGTTTGGTGATGTTTTGAGGTTGGGAAATGCAGCTGCACAAGAGCAGGACAGCAAAACCCAGAGCCAGGATGGCTTCAGCTCAGCTTTCAGACCACTCTTCACAAGGAGGAAGATCTGACTTGAGATTCTAGAGCTGAAAGGTACCCTTGACAGCCATCAGGAGTGATCCTTATTGCTGCAACAATATGGTTGGCTGTGGGTTTTACTTTATTCCTTGGCAATTTTTCTTATTACTTTTAAAGGATGGCAAAATTCATTGTAATACTAATACTTCATCTGGGTTTGTGCAGAAGTGATATTGGGATTAGTGCTTTTTGATGTTTTCTTCTGATAGGGCTGTAAAACATTCTTGGGAGTGATTTTTTTTCATTATTATTTCTTTTCAAGAAAATGATATTCAGCTGGAATAAATTATTTCATTCCCTCCATTTCCAGTGAATAACAGTCTTCTCATTTGGAGTCGTTTTTGAGCAAAAAGCTGGGTAAGGCACACTCCAGCTGAAATGCTGTATGGCTACTGATAGCACATTTTTAACTAGAAAATTGAATTCTTTCACAGTTTTGTAGCCAAAATGTTTCTAGCGAAACCTCAATTGAGAAAAATGGTGGTGTTTGCTTCTATTGATGGAATGATTCTCCTGTCTGGAAAACACTGATGCTGCTCAGTGGTTTGAGTGAGAGGTCCTAGGAGGGGTTCCCTTTCCTGTCTCTCTCCTCTCAGCCACCCCACTCGCTGCAGTCTCTTCTCAGGGGGGTACCACACACCCAGCACACGAGGAGGGAGCTGGAACCTCATCCTCCCAAGCTTTATGCCATGTTCTCCCACAGCCTGCCACTCTCCTAGCAGCTGCTGTGGTACTAACCTACCTGTTTGCCTCTGCTTCTCTGTGTGCTCTGATGGTCAATAATGATTTGGAATAACCTAAACACACTGACAGTGAAGCCCAAGTGCTCACCGACTCCAGCTGGGTTACACTTTTGGTCCATCTCCAAAGGCTTAGAATCATCTTTGCTTGATTATAAAAAGCCATTCTTTATCTGAATGAAGTAGTGGAGGGTCAAAGCAAGAGCAGAAAGTATGCATGCTAAACGTGGCCGGGTCCTGTCAGCCTCCAGCTGTGAACACCAGCATCTCTCAATGGGATGAAAATTTGATGATAGGTTGCATGTGCAATTGAGCAACACAAATACCTTCTTTGCAGCCACACGAAGGGCCAAGGCTGCGCTTCTGAAAATAATTATTTTTTTTGAATACACAGTTTTGAGGGTCATTGCCCAGAGACTGCTGGAAACACAGCTCGCTGGCAATCTGGACTTATTTGTTTGGCCACGGTTTCTATTTCACAGTGCAAGATAAGGCCTATTTGCTGCTATTGCCCATCACAATGTAATCAGCTCCGTTATTATCATCACTTTATTCATTTTTCTGTGGCATACCGTGCCGTGTTCCAGTTCAACCAGGGGAGTTTTATTGCAGGAAGGGCTTGTTTGTTGATCTGCTTGCTTCCCTGCCTCCCAGACAGCACGTACATGGAGGTCTGGAGGTGGGCTCCACACGTTAATGGTTTTCTAACCCTAAACTGATGTGGCCTCTGGACAACTCTTTACACTGATGCCCAACTGTGCAGCAGTGCCAGAGAAACCCAATTTTCCCACAAGCAGCCATCCTGGGAGAGAACCTGCCTGAGCACACTGCCAGCTTGGCAGGAGGGGAGCTGCTGTAGAACTGTACACTTGTTTCTAGCTTTACAGCTACCCAGGCAGTTTTTCCTGCCACCAGAGCACGTCAGGTTTGCTGATGCTAAAGCACCTTTCCGATAAGCTGCCATAAATAGGTGCAGCAATAAATCAATAAACATTATTCCATTACTCCATCATGTGGAAGGGGATCATTTCATTATGATGATAAAAAGAAACCCCACGATAATACCGTATGAAGATGCATTTCTAGGCACAGAGAATCTGATGCATGCTGTGTCTCGACAAAAAAATAAAACCTAATTGCATGAATAAAAAATTAATTGTGTTAAGTAACATGGTTTGTTTTTCAATTTCTATAGTAAAATGAAAATTGCTCTTGAGAAGTTGGGCCAGCCTGTTAATAGTCCTACTTCTCGTTAGTTATTTGGTACACTTGTTCAGTAAAATTGGCTTCTTCCTTTAATTAAACACATTTTATATTTTTATTGCCATTGCATAACATCCAGAAGTCACAACAGGGAATACATTATTGAGCCATTACACACTTACCTTATGACAGAAAGCACTTTGTTTCACCTCAGACATCACAACGCTCTACAGAGCAGAATACCATGCTGATTATTAATATTAATAATCACTTAGTACCCTGCTTTTACACTGACAGTTCCCAGCAACTCCCCCCAGCTCTGATCCACTCACCATACCCTTCACATCCACCTCTGCCAGTAGCTTGTAACCCATGGAGCTCCTCTGCATGGAGAGGAGTCTCTGGAGCCCCACGTCCCTCCACTGCAGGGACAGAAGCCAGGCTGGGACAGACCCAGAATGTTATCCAGACCTCAAGATGCCCAAGTCCCAAGGGCACAGCCAAGTCACAGAGATACTCCAGGGTGAGCTCCAAGGTGTGAACAAGCCTCACAGACAGTGACACAGCCTCAGGACTCTCTCTCCTTCACTGTCACCTTGCAAACACGGTGCCACCAAGACCTGTCTTCTACCAGTCTCCTCACTATCAACATTGCTCTGTGCCACGGTCCCTGCAGTTGGGATGGTTATCAAACCCTGAGTCACAGAATCACAGATGTTAGGGGTTGAAGGGACCTAGAAAATCATCTAGTCCAACCCCCCTGCCAGAGCAGGGGCACCTAGACCAAGTCACCCAGGAACAGATCCAGGTGGGGATGGAATGTCTCCAGAGATGGAGACTCCACAACCTGATTGGGTAAAAGATGTCCCAAAAGCAGGGAAAAATGAAGTGCAAAGGAGTCCGAACTGAAGCAAGGCAGGGGTGGGAGGAGAAGGGGCCACAACAGGTGGCTTCATAGTTTTTTTATTAAGAAAAAGAATGATCTGGGTGACTCCTGGGGATTTCTGACTTGACAGAGGTGACCTTGTGTGTGTGGCTGGGTCAACCCCAAGCCAAAATGCAACTACCTCATGCCACAGATGGGGAAGGGGTTGAGCTAACCCCTGATTGCAGGAGTCTCCTGTGTTTATTTCTTGAAGCACAAGCATTGCTTTTGAGTGTGGGAAATGAAGAGACCCTGCCAGGGGCAGCCGCTGCCTGCTGCAGGGAAGGGGCACGACCCTGCATAGCTCCCTGATAGGAGCAAAAAATAGTCATCCTCCAAAAATAAACAGGGAGCAAGGAATGGAGCAGGAGCTGCAGTCCCAAAATACCAGCTTTCTTCAGCAAAGGGAGCAGGGGAGGGCAGAGGGACAGGCAGGGAGGGGGAAAAAAGCAGGAAACAGGCTCCTTATATGGGCTCATCCGCAGGGGACAGAGCTCAGCCGACTGGAATGACCATGGCCCAGAATGTGAAGCCTTCAGGGGCCCAAGTGAATGGAGTTTTCTGATCTTTAAATGATTTCCCCCCGGATTCTTCAGATGCCAAAGCAGAGGAAGAAGCAGCAGTGCCAAAAAAGGAGCATTTTGAATTCGGTTGATCAGGACACACCCAGAGCCCAGGAAAAAAGGGGAAAACACACCACATATGGGTGTGCATGCCCACAAAAACATCCCTATTCCCATCACACAACCCCCTACCTCCAAAACACACTCCCTCCCTTGGATTCCCAAGCAAAAACCCCTCTCCTCTCACACCATCCCTGTGATAGCCAGCAGGCCACGTCCCCAGCACCCAATTGTAGTCACACAAACGTCACTAAAGAAATGGGGCTGTAAGTCTGAGGGAAAATGAGGCATCTCCAGGGCATTCCAATGCACCTGCAATTTCATTTCCTCATCATCCAAACCAGACTTCAGATCAAAGATGTCCCAAGTGGGGCAGTCTGGATCAGAGGCTGATGAGAACGAATGCACAGGGCACAACTCCACAGCATCCAAGGGTTTGATGCCAAAGCTGCAGCATCTTCCCACTGATCATACCCTGACTGGCTGTCAGACCCTGACAAACACCTCACACCCACGCAGGTCTTTTATTCCTCTTGCAATAAGTCATGCAACTCTTTTTTGAACTGCCTGCAGGAGCATTAGCAACAGGAAAGGCAACATGAACTGCCAGCTGAGGATAAATAGCTTTTCTTTGTTAGCTTCCTTAGTCTCTTTCACAGCATTAAGTAACCACTTGCTGCTGTAGTCTTTTTTTTCCACCTTTCTTGCATTAAATAGTGCAAGAAGAAGAAGAAACTCTGCCTTCTTTATCTGTAGTCAGGGCCTTTCCTATCAGACAGATGTCAAATTCTCATTTGGCTTCCCCATTAAGGCAGAAATTTCTAGGCTACCTGACTCAAGATCAGTGGCACAGGCTCCCCAGGGAGGTGGTTGAGGCCCCATCCCTGGAGCTATTCCAGGTGAGGTTGACCAAGGC